>ONZH01030734.1:0-207911 GCA_900303285.1 Rhinella marina | reverse complement strand
GATGATATTGGTAGCAAATGACTTGGTTGTATTGTGTGACGTACAGAAAGTGTCACCTGGACAGTATATACGGATGGGAGCGAATGTGTTGAACTGTGACACACAGAAAGGTTACACGCAGCTGAGTAAAATGGATTTGTATCACTGAGCTAAAACAACTGAAATAATAATTTTTTTTTTTATATTTTGTTTTTTTGGGAACGTGACGTGCAGGAAATATGTAGAACTGACTGACACCCTGTTAACGGTGGCTATTTAGTCTGTGACCCAGACAAATGTCACACAGAGAATTTTCTGGATCAAGCGGTAGATGATATTGGTAGCAAATGACTTGGTTGTATTGTGTGACGTACAGACAGTGTCACCTGGACAGTATATACCGTTTGGAGTGAGTATGCTGAACTGCGTCACACAGAAAGGTTACACGCAGCTGAGTAAAATGGATTTGTATCACTGAGCTAAAACAACTGAAATAATATTATAATATTTTTTTTTTTTATTTTGTTTTTTTGGGAACGTGACGTGCAGGAAATATGGTAGAACTTACTGACACCCTGTTAACGTTGGCTATTTAGTCTGTGACCCAGACAAATGTCACACAGAGAATTTTCTGGATCAAGCGGTAGATGATATTGGTAGCAAATGACTTGGTTGTATTGTGTGACGTACAGAAAGTGTCACCTGGACAGTATATACGGATGGGAGCGAATGTGTTGAACTGTGACACACAGAAAGGTTACACGCAGCTGAGTAAAATGGATTTGTATCACTGAGCTAAAACAACTGAAATAATAATTTTTTTTTTTTATATTTTGTTTTTTTGGGAACGTGACGTGCAGGAAATATGGTAGAACTGACTGACACCCTGTTAACGGTGGCTATTTAGTCTGTGACCCAGACAAATGTCACACAGAGAATTTTCTGGATCAAGCGGTAGATGATATTGGTAGCAAATGACTTGGTTGTATTGTGTGACGTACAGAAAGTGTCACCTGGACGGTATATACGGATGGGAGCGAATGTGTTGAACTGTGACACACAGAAAGATTACACGCAGCTGAGTAAAATGGATTTGTATCACTGAGCTAAAACAACTGAAATAATAATTTTTTTTTTTTTATATTTTGTTTTTTTGGGAACGTGACGTGCAGGAAATATGGTAGAACTGACTGACATCCTGTTAACGGTGGCTATTTAGTCTGTGACCCAGACAAATGTCACACAGAGAATTTTCTGGATCAAGCGGTAGATGATATTGGTAGCAAATGACTTGGTTGTATTGTGTGACGTACAGAAAGTGTCACCTGGACAGTATATATGGATTGGAGTGAGTCAGTGCTGAACTGTGACACACAGAATGGTTCCACAGTGCTGTGTGCAATGGATTTGTATCACTGAGATAGAACAAAAAAAAAAAAAACAGGGTTAGAAATGGCGATAGCTGCACTACTAGTGCCAGCCAGCCAAGTGACAAAAAAAAAATAAATAAAATGTCTTCTAGAAGGCTGTTGGGTTCTTTGTGGGTGATCCCTGCCTAACTGAGAACTAAATTCAGGCCCTAACACTGTCCCTGAAAGGCAGCAGCTCTATCCCTAACGATATCCAGACGGCATCTGAGACGAGCACCGCGGCCAGTCGGTAGTATATTCCAGGGTCACATGATCAGGCCAGCCAACCCCTGCTATCGACATGTAAGGGCCCCACGTGATGCTGGGTGGTACGCAGAGTCTCCTGGCTTGTGATTGGCTGTGTTTTTAGGTGCCAAAAAAGCACGATGCGGAAGTTGCCATTTCCTCGAGCATGGCGAGATACTCGTCCGAGCATCGAGCAGTTACGAGTACCCTAATGCTCGAACGAGCACCAAGCTCGGACGAGCATGTTCGCTCATCTCTAGTTAGTGTATATAATGTCATTGTATAATACTGTTGAGAGGGCCCTGATAAAATCTTTTAGTCCTCCTTCTGGCCGCTTCCCCTGCTTACTCTATACTATAGCTACTCCCCTGGTGTAAAGCATGGCAGCACTCCATATGACCTGGGTAAACCTTTTAAGGGGTTGTACACCTTTGATAAACTGATCATCAGCATCTAATCAGCGGGGCTCTAACACCCTGGACCGAGAAGGCCGCGACATTACTGGAGTGCCACCACCTTCTCAGACAGATGATCACCGGGGTCCTGGGTGTTGGACCAACGCCAATCAGATGCTGATGATCTATTCACAGGATAGATCATCAATAATCAAAAGGTGTAGAATCCCTTTAACTTGTATCAACATGTATTAACTTGTATTAACATGTATCAAGATACTGAAATGAAATCTTGGCACTTACCAAACACTATGCAATATTGAATTTTATTTCTTACTAGCAGAAGGACCCGGCTTCGTCTGGGTATATTTCGTTTAATATCTATGTGTGAGTCGTTAAAAGATATCAAGAGTGACCTCTACAGCACCCCGCCTCCTTAACAGTAACCTCCACAGCCCCCACCTTTTAACACTGACTCCCCCCCCACAGTGTCCCGTCTCCTTAAAATGGGACCTCCACAGCAGCCCACCCCCTTAACTTTGACCTACACAGCAGCCTGCACCTTTAAGAGTGAGTTCCACAGCACCTCACCCCTTTGACAGTGACCTCCACAGGGGCCTTCCCTCTTAAGTGACCTCTACAGCACCCACCCTTTAACAATGACCAGAGGTTACAGTCCCCTTAACTGACCTCCATCATTCCAGGCCCCCTTGACAGAGACCTCCACAGTGACTGACCCTTTAACAGTGACTGTCACAGTACCCTGCTCCCTTAACAGTGACCTCACAGTACCCCGCTGCCCTTTTAATAGTGGCGACCACAGTCCCTCCTCCCTTAACAGTGACCTCCACAGTGACCACCCCTTTAAGAGTGACCTCCACAGCAGCCTGCCCCCTTAACAGTTACATCCACAGCGCTCTTCCCTTTAACTGTGACCTCCACAGCATCCTACCCCAAGGGTGTCCAAAGGTCCATTTTCAGGCCGGACAGTCCGACTCTATGAATTAGTCTATAACATAAGTTATATTTATGGTAACCGGACTACCCCCTTTAACAGTGTCATCCACAGCGCTCTGCCCCTTTAAAGCAGACCTACAGCAGGGAAGAAAACTGGCTGAGTTGTTATGGAAACCTGGTATGAAACAGTGTGTGTGGAGACTAACTGCCTGCAAGCTTCTATTGGCTGATAAGGGTCATGTGACCAGGCTTCTATTAGCTAATGCATTTTTTGGGAATATCTCAGGAACGGTACATCCTGGAGAGCTGAGATAAGTTCCCGGACACCTGTTGTACATGTGTGCCAAATTTCGTGATTGTAGCTGCGACGGTGCGGATTCCTTTAGTGGACATATACACATACATACATACACTCACTTTTTATATTAGACTAGCAGAAGGACCCGGCTTTGCGTGGGTATATTTAATCTATTTCATGTAATTTTTGTGTGTGTGTCATTAAAAGATATTGAGCGTGACCTCTACAGTGCCTGCCCCTTTAGCATTGACCTCCACAGCAGCTAGGGTGGCCACTGTCTTCATCCCCAGAAAGCCGAACCTCACCAGCCATGTCCCCAAACGTGAAGCCACGCCCCCGGTCCCCATGAAGCTACACCCCCCAAACATGAGGTCACGCCTTGTGGCTCTGTGAAGACACGGAGGAGAAGATGTCTGAGCGTGAGCTACTGCAAGGGTGGACATTCCTGTGTCTGTCCAGGCACTGCGCCGGACGGAAGACAGGGAGCCAGAAAACCGGACTGTCCACCCTAAAACCAGGCGTCTGGCCACCCTAACATCAGCCTGCCCCTAGGGTTCCCAGTCCGGTTTTAGGCTGGACAGTCCGGTTTTCAGACTCCTTGTCCTCCGTCTGGCGCCGGGCCTGGATGGACACAGGGATGTCCTTTTGAACAGCTCACTCTCAGACAGCAGCACTGTGCAGTCTGAGCATGAGCTGCAGGGAGAAAGTCACCCTCCCTCCCAATCCTGCAGCTGACAGAAGTTGATTTTTACTTTCATTTTTTCAATCCCCATCAACTGCGGAGTGGGAGGGGGTGTGGCTTAGTGGAACCTGGGGTCAGGGCATTTAAGTCCTTCTTTTGAGGGTGGCTTGAATTACAGGTTGATGCCATGGTAATTTATGAGGAAACACAGTGGGAAGCAGTGGAAGAAAACATTTTTTTATTGCTACTGAACTGTAAATATGTGAAATTTACTTGATATTAGGTAACGATTGATGATGAGTTAGTCTAAAACATAAGTTATATTTATTGTAACCGGAATATCCCTTTAACAGCATCATCCACAGCGCCAGTGTTGCCAACCAGAATTTTTCTTTTTTCTGGACAACTTATCCCAAAATTACGGACGGCTAACCTTTTTTACGGACAAATTGGTAAACCATAATGAATGATGAAGATTATAAGTAATCTATGTCTATATCTCAATGTACTGATAAGGATTCATTACCAGCATTTACTGTGAGCTGTAGAATCATGATAGTCACCACCAAAATAATGTAGTCAAGAACCACTAGCCTCAAAAAAATCACGGACACATCAATTTTTTTTCACGGACACAGGAAAAAAGTCACCTATTTTTACGGACTGTCCAGAAATTTCTGGACGGTTGGCAACCCTGCACAGCGCCCTGCCCCTTTAAAGCAGTGAAGGAAAATGGCTGGGTTGTTATGGAAACCTGGTATGAAACAGTGTGTGTGGAGACTAACTGCCTGCGAGCTTCTATTGCCTGATAAATGTCATGTGACCAGACTTCTATTGGGTGATGCATTTTTTGGGAATATCTCAGAAACGGTACGTCCTGGAGAGCTGAGACCTGTTCTAAAACCTTCCTGGACACCTGATGCACCTGTGTGTCAAAGTTTGTGATTGTAGCTGCGACGGTGTGGATTCCTTTAGCGGACATACACACATACATACATGCACTCAGCTTTATATATTAGATATCCAAACGAATAAAGTGTATAGTGCAGCATGATGAGTATAATGGCGTGCTATTGTGCCAAGTTCCAACCAGATTCATCTAGGACAGGGATGCCCCTCCCAGCTGTTGAAAAACAACTCCTAGCATTCCTGGACAGCTGGAATCATCAAATAAAAATGATACCAACCCTAGTAATAATGTGGAAGAAAAGATGCCTTTCAAGATTGATCCAGGGGAACAATTGTATCCACATAACCCATTGTAGGTCATTTACAAAAAAAAGCCTGTGACTTTTTGCAATACCTTTAGTTTCAATTGGAATTTGTACGTCACCCTCCCCACTTTCTGAAAATGGGGTGTTGTCAGGTCAGGTGTGGGTGGGTCCATTCACCATCGCACATTTATCACCCTTTAGGGCAGTTTTCTGGCATAAAAGATGGCTGAAAATTAACACCAGCTATGAGCTGACATAGATTTCAATCAGGCACCTGGACTACCAGAGGATGCAATTAATTTATAATGATCTGTGCACCTCATCATAAATTAAGAACATCCTCCAGCAGCGCGGGGATTATAAAGGCCAGCATAGCACACACCAGTCTTTTTACAGTCCTCTAGGATTTCATTTTATTCCTAGTATTTCAGCATGATTGTGTATAAAATAATAAAGATTTATGTGCTGATAATTATTCTGTACATGCTACCTCTTATTTGCTATTTTAACTTTGTGGTTAGAATGCTTGAAACATACAGATCCAATATGCTTCTCTCCCATATCCTTTTCTTGAAATAGGCACTTGTAGCGCGGCCACTACACTTTGAACAGAGCTGTTCTTTGCGTTTCATTTAAAGTACTAGTTCCAGCGCCGGAGGCTGCAGAGAACAGCTGATTGGTGGGGGTGCGGGGTATCATCAATATCAGGAGAATAAGTTATGTTACTTACACAATAAAGTACAAGGGTCCACATGTACACAAGGCCTCATGCATGGCTGTATTTTTCAACTATTTTTTTGTGAATAGCAGACTGACCCATTTATTTCTATGGTGCCATGCACCCATTCAAAATTTTTACGGATCCATGTGCCCATTCCACAAATTATAGAACATGTTCTATTCTTGTTCATATTGAGGACACAAATAGCACACAGAAAGTATCTGTATTTTGCAGATCCTTTTTTTGCAGACAAAAATATGTACACGGCAGGACTCATGCACATGAATGTGTGCCGGCCGGGCCCGTGCTGTGGACCGCAAATAGCGCTCCACAATGCAGGGGTACTGACCATAGGCCACCATATGCGGACACAGGACCCACTCACATTATGGAGTCCACAATCCTCATCTGATCGTCCACACTGCAAAAAAGTAGTGCATGCAGGAACAGACAGAAACCCCATGGAAGCATTACGGAGTTCCATGTCTCCGCTCCACACCGCACCTTCCAGATTGCGGACCCATTCAAGGTGCACAAAAGCTGGTGCGCATATATTGGCCTGGCTGGCACACGTTCGTGTGCATGACAGGACTCACCGGTACACAATATAATATAGATGGAAATATAATTCCCATAGTTGCCAACAAGTTTACATAAACCCTGCCCAGCAGTGGGTTTTCCTGGTTGAATTCTGGGTGAGCCCGGGCGGAGCGCAATGCTCCAATTTTAACAACCAAAATTTTGTTTGAATGTGTCAGTGATGAGCAGTAGCTCGGTGTTCCTTGACCCTGGTGAAAAGTTGCATACATTGACCTAGCTCTGTATTTAAAGGGGTTGTCTGCTCTTTTCTATTGATGATCGATCAGATATTTGAGGAGAAGGCCTTGCTCATACAAGCTGTGCTTTATCTTCTCTGTTTACCCGCCTGCAGTGTCCCCATACTTGAAGCCAATCTGATTTTGATGACCTATCCTGACGATAGGTCATCAATAGAAAAAAGAGGACAACCCCTTTAAATACCCCAGCCAAGGCAAAATGGCTCATTGGTGCCCCTCGACAACCAGCATTTGGGGTACATGCATCTGTAGCCCATGTTGATGGCAGCATGTCACGCGCCATTTATAAACACTGTACACATAAACCACTGGTCATTAGATCATCTCTATATGTAAACCTCTAGTGAGCATTGTCTATGAATGAAGAGGACAACAAAACTCAGTGACCTTTAATATCTGAGCCATCGCTGAGGAAATATGTAAAGCTAATTCCTGTATGATTTAGTGTGACTTTACCCAGCTTGGCATGGAGATGTGTGAGCCTGTGCTGTGGAGACTTCTCAGATGACATAAGGATGAGACAGTGCCGGGGACATGTTTACCGTCCATAATTTTACTGAGGTTTGCTGGTGTAGGCGATGGCTGTGTCCCCACAGCTGTTCCAAACTAGACAGAAACAAAAATGATCAACCATTAACCGACAGAGGAACATCAAGAGCGATCTGGGCCCCTGGGTGTTAAAGGTCTTGGGCCCATTATCAGTTATAAATCCATGGCACACTAGATTTGCGTAAATAACTTCCATTTTTTAACAAACTTTAAAGGGGTTGTCAGCGAATCCCGACTTGTTAGGAAACTTCTTAGGCTGCAACAAACAGCGATCATCTGTAATCAGGGTTGCCAACCAGAATTTTTCTTTTTTCTGGACAACTTATGCCAAAATCACAGACAGCCAACATTTTTATGAACAAATTGGAAAACCATAATGGATGACAAATATCATAGGTAATACATGTCTATAACTCAATATACTGATAAGAACTCATTATCAGCATTTACTGTGAGCTGTAAAATGATGATAATTACCACCAAAATAATCTAGTCAAGGACCGCCAGTCTAAAAAAAATCACGAACACGTCTATTTTTTTCACGGACACAGGAAAAAAGTCACCTATTTTTATTGACTGTCCAGAATTTTTTGAATGCTGGCAACCCTGTCTGTAATCTGTGGAGAAACGTAGGAGTAAGTCTTCATTTTCGCTGTGGTGCCGCCATAGTGGAAAATTACATAGTCCCTGTTCAATTTAATGGGCAGCCTAAAACCTGTGCAGTCATCTGAAAACTTAGTAAAACAGAGAACTCTTCTGACATCTAGTGGCAGAAGCATATACTGCATACAAACTATAATGTCAAGACAGTATCATACACAATTTTATTACTTTTTGTTTTATAGCGTCTTTACCTTTCAGGGCACTGTACATATTAATAGGGGTTTGTAGGGGGTTTAAACAAGCAGGTAGAATGAACTGACTGACAGGCTGTTACAGAGGGAGAAAGAGTCCTGCCCACAAGGGCTTACAATCTACAAAGGAGGGAAAGGGTTGGTGAGAGTGGAAGGTTTGCATGAACCTGTGATTGCATGTGGGGAAGGATTAGGGCAAAAATGTATGGAGGGCCCAGGCTGTGGATTTGAGAGACTGGGTAAAAAAATATAGAGCAATTGACTGATTAATAGCTCTGCTATGGAACGGAGTTTGGTGGGTGCTGCTTGTTATGGGGTGAGGTTTGACAGACTAAACTATGTTTTGTTCAAATACTCCTCGTACATTGTCCTCACTATAGAACGGGGCCCCCAAAGTGAATGGAGAGCAGCCATGTATGTGTGGCTACGCTCCATTCAGCAATATCGGAGTTCAAAAAATAGTTGGCTCGACTATTTCTAGCATTCCCACAGTAGTGAATGGAGAGGTGGCCACGCTTGTACAGTGCACTCTCCACTCACCACTATGGGGCTTCTGAAAACAGCTTGGTTTGTTCGTCTGGCTACTTTCGGAATTTCCATAGTGATGAATGCCGTGCCGTGCAGGAGTTGTGTGCCCTCCTTCACTTCATTGGCCCCATTCTGGAGATAGGAGCGGGTCTCAGAGGTGGGGCCCGCACCTCTCTGACATCAATGGCATATCTTTAAAGGGGTTGCCTCGCTTCAGCAAGTGACATTTATCATGTATATAAATGTAGAGAAAGTTAATACAAGGCACTTACTAATATATTGTTATTATCCATATTGCTTCCTTTTCTGGCTAGACTCATTTTTCTATCACATTATACACTGCTCGTTCCATGGTTATGACCACCCTTCAATCCAGCATCGGTGGCCGTGCTTGCACACTAGCGAAAAGCGCTGGCCTATGTGTGCTCCTATGGTCCTGGCCACCAGAGAAGCCAGTGCTTTTTCCTATAGTGTGCAAGCACGGCCACCGATAAAGGGTGGTCATAGCTATGGAAACAAGCAATGTATAATGTGATGGAAAAGTAAATCTAGACAGCAAAGGAAGCAATATGGACAATACATTAGAAAGTGCCTTGTATTAACTTTCTCTACATGATAAATGCCACTTACTGAAGTGAGACAGCCCTTTAAGTATTGTTTGCAGTACCATTCCATTGGTACAGGGCAGGACCAAAAAGACATTTTGGGAAATTTATCAAGATCTGTACTCCAGAATTCTGGCTTGAAAATATTGCAAAATAGAACTATTGTGACCTTTCCCTTTTTTCACATTTTCTTTGTTGCTTTCTTGTGCTAAATAAAATAATCAGGTTCTCCCCATCGATCTGCACTCAATGCCCCATAATAAGAAAGTGAAAACACAATTTTTGAAATTTTTGCAAAACTTATTTAAAAGTATGTGGAGTCACAGACTTGGAAAGAGTACAAAAACATTTCTTCTGTACTGAAAGCTCACAAGAGCACAGTGGCCTCCATCATTTTTAAGTGGGAGAAGTTTGGAACAACCAGTACTCTTCCCATAGTTGGCCGCCCCACCAAACTAAGTAATCAGTGGAGAAGGGCGTTGGGAAGAGAGGTGACCAAAAACCCAGTTGTCACTCTGGCTGGGCTCCAAAGATCCTGTGTGCAGATGGGATAATGTTCCAGAAGGTCAACTATCATTGCAGCATTGCTCGAATCTAGGCTTTATGGCTAAATGGCCAGAAAGAAGCCTCTCATCAGTAAAGGACACATGAAATCCATCTGGAGTTTGCAAAAAGCACCTAAAGGATTCTCAGATTGTGAGAAACAATATTCTGTGGTCTAATGAAGCCTACATTTCACTTTTTGGCCTCAATTCTAAGCATCATGTCTGGAGGAAACCAGGCAATGCTCATGACCTGCCCAATACCATCCCTACAGTGAAGCATGGTGGTGGCGGCATCATGTTGTTGGGGTGTTTTTCAGCAGTTTGGACAGGGAGACTGGTCAGGGCTGAGAGATAGCTGAATGGAGCAAAGTACAGAGATATTATTAAGAAATATCTGATCCAGAGTGCTCGGACCACAGACTGGGCTGAAGGTTCACCTTCCAACAAAACAATGACCCCAAGCACACGGCCAAGAAAACACAGAAGTGGCTTAGAGACAACTATGTGAATGTCCTTGAGTGGCCCAGCCACAGCCCTGACTTCCCCATCCAACATGACAGACCGTCATAGAATCTACAGAGAAGAAAGGCAGAAAATTCCCAAATCCAGATGTGCAAACCTTGTGACATCATACTCAAGAAGACAGGAGGCTGTAATCGCTGCCAAAGGTGCTGCAACTAATTCCTGAGTAAGGGTTCTGAATACTTATATCAATGCAAGATTTTAGTTTTTCTTTTTCAATAAATAAGCAAAGATTCTGAACATTCTTTTTTCATGTTCTCATTATGGGTTAGCAGTGCAGAATGATGGGGAAAAACAGAATTTATTTTATTTTAGCATAAGGTCACCACATAACAGATATATGCAGCTCCTGCTTCACTTGGCTGTATCTCTGACTGTAACACAGCTAGAATTGCAATCCTGCAAGGAGTGGGAAGTAAATAACACTGACCGCCATCTATTGGATTACTCCATTACGATACAAACACATACTTTTATAGGAAAATAAGCCATCCCCCAAGGGCAATGCCCCAGACAAATATTTGCCGGGACTACCATTAAAAAATAAAGACAACAGCAGCAAATTCAGGATTGTTGGCAGGTATAGTTTAGATGGTGGCGCAAAGATGATGACTTTGGTTTTATCCATGCTGAGGTTTAGGAAGTTGGAGGAGAAGAAGGAGGACATTGCTGATAGACGCTATGGAACTTTGGATGGAGTGGATGGAGTATCATCTGGGCTGTGTAAAGGTGTAAAGGTGACAGTGAAATTCATGGTTATTTTGAGCTGTCCTAGGTCACAGATGTAGATGAGCAGAGCAGGTGAAGAGCAGGTGTCCCAGGACCACACCTTTAGGGACACTAATAGAGAAAGGCCTGATGAAGTTCAGTAGATGTTGTCTGAGTGTAAAACATGAAATGTTTGGATGGTGAGGTATGAGGAGACCCAGTAGAGGGCACAGTCTGTAATGCTAACGTTTTTGATGGAGAAGTACAAAGCGATCAATGTAAACTCTCTGAACAAAAACTAAATTAAAAACAGTGTAGTCTATCTTCTCTACACCCACTTCTGTTCTCGGGTGCAAGATGAGTAGAAATTTTTATGTTGTCATAAGAAATCTTGAATCCTTAGGTGCTGCTGAAGGTGGACCTGGAAGTATACCAGTTTTGCTGCATTGACAAGTTTCTTCAAAGGTGATTCTGCAATTAAAAAGAAACATCAGTCAGTAGAATAATAGAATGGAAAGAGGAACAGAGCAAAAGAGGAATTTTCTGCCATCTAGTGACAGGAGAGTACATTGCGTACAAAATATAAAGCATAGTTACAGTTTTAACAGGACGTAGTGCATGCACTATTTATTTATTTTATGCACTTATATAGCGCTACTATATTCTGCAGCGCTTTACAGATATTAGCATCCAACTGTCCCCATGATCTGACATTGTACGCAGTCAGGTGACAGTGCAGCATGAGTCCCGAGAATACCAGGGAACTGAGAATGCAGGAAGAGCCGCCGGACCTGGAGAGTAGCGTCAGAGCAGGAGAGGTAAGTAAATGTATTTATTTTGGGTCTGATCTGAGGTCTTATGTGGGTCTGACATTGAGGTCTAAAGGGGGTCTGACATGTTGGGTCTAATGGGGGTCTGACATGGATGTCTTAAGGGGGTTTGATCGGAGGTCTGATATGAGGCCTAATATGGAGGTCTGATGGGGGTCTGATGTGAGGATTTGATATGGGGGGTCAGGTCTGAGGTCTGATATGGGGGTCTGATCTGAGGATCTGGTATGGAGGTCTAAAAATCTGAAGATCTGAAATAGGGTCTGATATGGGGGTCTGATCTGAGGATTTTGATATGGGGGTCTGATTTGAGGTCTAATGGGGATGGGGATCTGTTCTGATATGGGGGTCTGATCCGAAAGGTAAGGAGTATGTAAGGGGGTATTTTTTGCACTGGTGCACATTATAAGGGGTATTTTTTGTACTGTGACACATTATAAGGGGTTATTTTTCTCCTGGCACACATTATAAAGAGAAGTATTACTGCTGGGGGACTATGGTGAACATGATTACTAGTATGGGCACAATGGGGACATTATTACTATTGGGGGCACTGTTAACACTAAGTGCATTCAGCCAGATAATTATTTCTATTGGTGGGACTTTGGGGAGCACTATTACTGTGGGGGGGTGCCCTGGCACAGTATCAGCTCAGCACAATAATTTTTGGGGGATACTATGTTTACGGCACTGTTAGTGTCAGGGAGCTGGACAGAGTTATTTTTTAGGGCATTGTGTGGCAATAATTATTGAAGGGAAACTATCTGTGTGGTGCTAGTATTTCCAGGGGGATTATCTGCTTCTGAAGAATAGTATGTGGCAGCGCACCGGCCACAGTATTGGGGTGTTGAGAAGGTGGGACAATGATGGAAAAGTAGGTAAGTAAGATGTCTGTTTGTCAAAGAGACGAGACATGGCTGAAAGAAATCATCATGGTGGTCTGGTCTGAAAGGAGAAGATGAGGAAAGAGTATATCTACATCAGAGGAGACAACACTGAATGTAAGAGGTATGTGGGGATTTATTACCCTGTATGTTCTGTAGCGTTGTACATAATGCTGTAAAGTAGGACTGGAGGGAAGGGTTAGGTTGAGAATTTGGCATGGGGGAGGGCCCCTTCCAATTTTTGGCTCAAGGAAGCAGAAAGGCCAGGTGTTTCCATGTCCCTTACCAAAAAGCACTGAGGGAAGAAGGGCCCAAACTGAACTCTTGCACCAGGGCCCATGGGCCTTTAACTACGCTCCTGCACATGACGTAAACTATAGTGAAGGTAATCTTCTTACCAGTGATAGTATTTGTGAACTATAACCTCCCTTCTGATCCTCAGCTGTGTCATGTTACTGACTCTCTGACTCTCAAAATAACACACCATCTTATCTGTGGACAGGAAGCCAGTTTCTCTGTGTATTCCTATGGGGACCTCAATGTCAGGCTCATACAGGCTCAGACTAGCACACAGGGGAACAGGTGAATCCCACGGTGGGCCCTGAGCAAGGGTGGGCCTCCAGTCCCCCATTCCCTGCACAAGTGACACATGGTACAGTGAATTGACTGTACTACATACATATAGGCAGCATACAGAATCTAAACTAGGCTATGTCTATATGAAAAACTGTGTAGATTATTTAAAACAGTACTTATTTTATTATTATATATGCATCGAGTGGCTGAGATGGTGTCTACATGCAAAGGCCAGCAGCAAGTATCCTCTTTCCCCAGGTCCTGCCTTCCCTAAGTCTTTGCAGGGACCCCCACAAACATTCATCTTGAGCATCTTGCTGCTGCTTCCACTGTGTGAGCAGGTAGTATTTGCATGTAGCTGTACATTGGGCCTCTAGAATGAATTTTACTGGTGGGCCCTAAGCACCCCAGTCCAACACTGGGTCAGTTGGAGACCAGGGAGTTGGTCACATGACAGCAAAGGATCGGAAGGAAGGTTATAACTAACACATACAGTCACTAGTAAGAAGATTAAGTTCACTACAGTTTACATTAAAGAAAAAAAATTGTGGGAATGCTTCTTTAAGAAATTATTTGGTTTTGAAAACCCATTTTCAAATACCCTATTTTTAATTTCTGGACAATAGCTCTTTCAGGACCCTCATAAGAGCAGAGAGAGTCTGCAAAGAACATCTATATTACATGGTAAGCCAATTGATTTCAGTGGGTACTGTGTAATGCCTAATGTCTTCTGCAGCAGGACAACAACCCCAAACATACAGCCAATGTCGTTAAGATTATCTTCAGCATAAAGAAGAACAAAGAGTCCTGGAATAATGTTATGGCCCCACAGAACCATGATCTCAAAATAATCAAATCTGTCTGGGATTGCATGAAGAGATAGAGCAAGCCTACCTCCACAGAAGATCTGTGGTTAGTTCTCTAAGAGTTTTTTGAAAAACTACGTCTAAGTGTACCTAGAAGATTGCATGTGGAAAGCTAGTGTTGGGAGTGTTAGATTGTCTTGTACTGCCTACACCAGTTCTGGCGCTCTCCACAAGGGGAATTATATTCACAGATATCTACAAGGAAGGCCTCTCACCTAGCCAACCAAGTACCCTGCTCTGTACTGATGAAGGGCAAGAAGCCTGAAACTGCAGTCTTGGTTTCCTTTTGGAGAAGGCTCTTGGTTTGGCTAATATATAATTTAGTCATTATTCAAGGTCTCCTAAAAGGTCGGACATTGACTAAAGGGTAGATACTGTACCTTCAATAGGGGAGGTACAATCATTTGCACTTTTGGATTGAATGCTTGTCAACACTTAACATTGTGTTAGGCTTTGTTCACATCTTCTGGCTTTCCTTGATAATAGAAGCCACAATACAAATGTTGAATCCATTAAAACAGAAATTATTTAACCATTGAGGCTTCTGTCATTTTCTGGGCATCAAAAGTGACAGAACTTCCACAAGTGTCTCAAATAACAGTGCCAACATAGACTTCTATCTAAATTATGGAGCCAATCACTTACCACTAAGATCTATTTCTGTGATTCAAAACTCAATAAACTTCATTAATGATATAGGGGTTTGCTCCTCAAGTACAATTTCCTGCGGTGGCTCCCAGGGACTCCAGGTCGACACTGGCCCTACTCTATCTTTATTTGCATGACTAGCATTCTGCTACTGATGCCATTTTGCCAGAGCCAGCATGAGGATACCATTGATAGGAAATATACAGTTTATGGTTCGAAAAAAAAAGCTCTTCAATTTTGCAGCCAATGAGACATCCAAGTGGCTGATAATGTTTTCGGCACCAGGAGTCAATGGGCGCTTGTACCGTTGTACCCCTCATTGGTGTCACAGAAGAATAGACTTATAGGTAGTGTTGGGTGAGCATGCTCACCCGAACACTATATTCGTTCGAGCATGGCCAAACACCGTGCGTGCTCCAGCGCCATACTCGGTTCCCCTCCCCGCACGTTTCTTGGCTGCTGAGCAGCCAATCAGCGTGCTGGTAGTTACTGGCATTCACTGTAATGCTGTAGCCATGTTGGCTACTGGCATTACAGTGATTGGCTGACCAGAACGCTTCATCGGGTGCGACACGTGGTTCGGCTCAGTCTTAGTCAGGGAGAGCTGCTGCAAGGAGGGACAGATAGTGTAGGGATATGATTTGGCTAGGCAGGTTTAGTTTTTATTTTCAAAAGACCCAAAAGTCCTTTTAAGGACTATTGTTTTATCTGGCTACAACATCTATTATTTTTGGGGCAAAATTTGAGTAAAATTGCCTGACCATAACACCACCTGTGCTGCATGTGCTGTATAATGTTTGTGCATCCTAAATACCTGTGACATCCAGTGTATTTTTTTTTCTGCCGCTAATCAAGGCGACATTACCTTCCCAGCGTCTGCTGTATAACGTTTGTGCATCCTAAATACCTGTGACATCCAGCATATTTTTTTCTGCCGCTAATTAAGGCGGCATTACCTGCGCTGCGTGTGCTGTATAATGTTTGTGCATCCTAAATACCTGTGACATCCAGTGTATTTTTTTCTGTCACTAATCAAGGCAACATTACCTGCGCTGCGTGTGCTGTATAACGTTTGTGCATCCTAAATACCTGTGACATCCAGCGTATTTTTTTTCTGCCGCTAATTAAGGCGACATTACCTGCGCTGCGTGTGCTGTATAACGTTTGTGCATCCTAAATACCTGTGACATCCAGTGTATGTTTTTTTCTGCCGCTAATCAAGGCAAGATTACCTGCGCTGCGTCTGCTGTATAACGTTTGCGCAAGGAGGGACAGATAGTGTAGGGATAGGATTTGGCTATACAGGTTTAGTTTTTCTTTTCAAAAGACCCAAAAGTCCTTTTAAGGGCTATTGTTTTATCTGGCTGCAACATCTATCATTTATGGGACAAAATTTGTGCAAAATTGCCTGACCATAACACCACCTGCGCTGCGTGTGCTGTATAACGTTTGTGCACCCTAAATACCTCTGACATCCAGTGTATTTTTTTCTGCCACTAATCAAGGAGATATTACCTGCGCTACGTGTGCTGTATAACGTTTGCGCAAGGAGGGACAGATAGTGTAGGTATAGGATTTGGCTAGGCAGGTTTAGTTTTTCTTTTCAAAAGACCCAAAAGTCCTTTGAAGGACTACTGTTTTATCTGGCTGCAACATCTATTATATTTTTGGCAAAATCTGAGTAAAATTGCCTGACAATAACACCACATGCACTACGTGTGCTGTATAACATTTGTGCATCCTACTAAATACCTGTGACATCCAGTGTATTTTTTTCTGCTGCTAATCAAGGCGACATTACCTGCGCTGCGTCTGCTGTATAACGTTTTTACATTCAAAATATTTCTGACATTCGGTGTAATTTTTTCTGCTGTTGGTGACAACGACATTACCTGTGCTGCGTCTGTTGTATAATGTTTGCGCATTCTAAATATTTCTGACATTCGGTGTAATTTTTTTGCTTTTAGTGACAGCGACATTACCTGCGCTGCGTCTACTGTATAACGTTTGCGCATTCTAAATATTTCTGACATTCAGTGAAATTTTTTCTGCTGTCGGTGACAGTGACATTACCTGTGCTGCGCCTGCTGTATAACATTTTAACATCCTAAATACCTGTGACATTCAGTGTAATTTTTTCTGCCGTTAGTGACAGCAATATTACCTGCACTACGTCTGCTGTATAACGCTTGAACATCATAAATACCTGTGACATTCAGTGTAATTTCCTAACAATTTTTCTTCTAAAATCGATTTTATCTTCGGTTTTGTGCGTATTATTGTCATTCTGTAAAAGTGGCGAAATACTTGGACAGCATCGTTCCCAGCAGAGACTTGGGAGTCCAAGATGCATCCAGACATCCTCCACATGCTCTTCCCAAACCATTTCAGTGATGTTTCCATTATTTTCTGATCTTTTCCTGTGAACCAGACACCCTCCCCTCTTCAGAGCAGGGGGTGCCTGGTTTAGTGCTCCGGTTCTCCCATTGACTTCCATTTTGCTCGGGTGCTCTGTAGAGCACTCAGTCATCACCAAGTGTTCTACCCAAGCACCGAGCACTTTGGTTCTCGATCAACACTACTTATAGGTAATAGGGGGTCAATTAAAACCCTGCCTTGTGCGCCGGCAGAACTTGTCCAACTCCTGCATTGTATGAGGCTGCATTATAAGCATTGCTTCTAGGGGAAGAATAATTCTGTTATATGGTGCCATACAGAGCATTATACAGCAGTGCACTGAATTTCTGCAGCTCCATACTGTCCAACTGCATTCTCCTCAGGCTGGATTCACATTTACATATTTACAACATGTTTTTCTCCTTAAAAAATCATAATACAGGATCCATCATAGTTAAAGTGAATGGGAGCTGATGCTAATGTGTCCTGGGTATATTTACATACCGTAATGTGCATGTATACTGCTGTATTTCTGGATTCATTTCATGCACATAACTTCTCTCATTCCTTGTGCTCATTCATGCATAGCCACTAGATGGCACAATAGCCCAAATTTTGTGTGGAATCATTTCCATTGAAAAGTATCCTCTCCTTTTTAAGAGTATCTAAGGCTGCATTCACATATGCGTTGTGAATTGTGTAACATGTTCTAGGAGATGAAAATACTACCGTGCGCTGCTTTCTAACGTCAAAATTACTGTATGAACGACATTCTTAAAGGGGTTACCCCTGGTTGGAGAGTTGAGAGTTTAGTGACGGAAAGACTGAATAGTAGTAAGTTATCGTAATCAAGACAACAAAGGCAGTTTTCTTGCCTTAGTTACCACTCCTGATCCCTGCACCACCGTTGCTGCTTCTCCCTGTCCCTGTCTCCCATTGGCTGCTCCCCCCCCCCATCCCCCCAACACCGGATGTTTACATCCACGCACGGGGAAAACCAGCAGCGGCGGTTCAGGGACCAGGAGCGGCAAAGTGAGCGGGGAATGAGGTAAGTATATTCATTGTATAGTATTGGATGACCCCTTTAACTATGTCATTTTGCAAGAAAACTGCCTTTTTTATCTTGATTACGGTAAATCACTACTATTCAGTCTTCCCGTCACTAAACTGTCCACTCTCCAACCAGGTGTGCACCACCAATGAGACCAGGTGAGGCGATCACCTCAGGCAGCACCAGGTAGGGGCACGAGAGGGCAGCGGAAGAGACATGGACAATGAACGCTTTCATTGTGGCAAAGGGTTTAGGTTAAGAAATTGGCATTGGGGAGGCGCCGTTTCAGTTTTCGCCTCAGGCAGCAGAAAGTCTAGGTACCCCCTCTCTCCAACCTGTCTTCAAGGCAGCAGTCAAGCTGATCTTTCTGTCCAGCTACTACATTGGTGCCTCCCTTTTATTGGTCAATGCTCTGGTTTCCCATTTTCTATAGAATTCAATCTAAACTTCTCACCTTCATCCAAAAAATTCTCTTTACATTGCCTCCTTCATCTCTGTCTACCACCCTACTTGTGCTCTCAGTTCTGCCAACAATGTAAGACTAACATCCTCCATAGTCCTGTTCCATCTCAAAGATTTCTCTCGAGCTGCACCAGTTCTTTAGAATGCACTACCCCAGACAATAAAATTAATTCCCCAAATCCACGGTTTTAAGAATTCCATAAAAAATTCATCTTTTTATGCAGGCCAATCAAATTTCCTATCAGGGTGCACCTAGCCTTTCTGCTGCCTGAGGCGAAAATTGAAAAAGCGCCTCTTAAATCCAGTGACGTCTCCTCTGATGTAGATGTTCTCTTTCTTCATCTTCTCCTTTCAGACCAGACTCTATTTTTCAGCCATTTCTCATCTCTGCAGGTTGACAAAAAAAATCTTAGTTTACTACTTTTCCATCATCCTCCCATCTTCTGGACAAATCATCCTACCACCCCCAATACAGTGCCGCTGTGCTCCCCAATATTATTCTACAGAAACAGATAAACCCCTTGATAATACTAGTACCATGCCCCCCAACAATGTGCCAGTAAGAAGTGCCCTCATAGTGCCCCAATAATATGCTAGTGAGTGCCCCCATAGTGCCCCCAATAATGTGCCTGTAAGAAGTGCCCTCCATAGATGCCCTCAATCATGTGCCAATAAGAAGTGCCCCCATAGAAGCCCACCGACTCGTGTGCCAGTAACTGCCCCCAATCATGTGCCAGTAAGTGCCCCCTCAATCATGTGCCAGTAAGTGCCCCCCAAATATGTGCCAGTAAGTGGCCCCCCTAGATGCCCCCCAATCATGGTCCAGTAAGTGCCCCCCATAGATGCCCTCCAATCATGTGCCAGTAAGTGGCCCCCATAGATGCCCCCCCAATTATGTGCCAGTAAGAAGTGCCCCCCATAGATTACCACCCAATCATGTGCCAGTAAGTTGCCCCCCATAGATGCCCCCCAAATATGTGCCAGAAAGTGCCTCCCATATATGAGCCAGTAAGTGCCGCCATAGATGCCCCCAATCATTGTCCAGTAAGTGCCCCCCCATAGATGCCCCCCCAATCATGGTCCATTAAGTGCCCCCCATAGATGCCCCCCCAATCATGGTCCATTAAGTGCCCCCCCATAGATGCCCCCCCAATCATTGTCCAGTAAGTGCCCCCCCCATAGATGCCCCCCCAATCATGGTCCATTAAGTGCCCCCCATAGATGCCCCCCCAATCATGGTCCATTAAGTGCCCCCCATAGATAGTATTTTACCATATAAAAAAAAATAACACTTATATTCACCTTCATCAGGCTGGCAGCGATGTGATGCAGACCTTTTCTGGCCTGTGTCCCACGATGCCTGGCTCAGCCCCCCCAGGCTCAGTCTGGCCTGGCCCCTGCAGCCTATCAGAGGAACAGGGAAGGGAGACACCTCTCCTTCCCCTGCTCCGCCGTAGCACAGGCACCTGTATCGCCGTCCTCAGGATGGCGATACAGATGACTATGGAGATGAGCGCTTCCACAATGGAAGCGCTTATCTCCTGCTGCCCTGCCGCTGCTACCGACCCCACTAGTCACCAGGGCCGCACCGCCTGAGGCGATCCCTTCATCCATCCATAGCCCCATACTGTATGTTTTTCCATACCGTTTCTTAGACTTGTCCTCATTGCTTTAGACAGAATTTTGTGCCAAATTTATCAAAAGTCACAGCATTGGTGTTAAATTTAGTGCATCTTAAAACTGTCCAGACAATCCACTCTACCACCCTATAGCTGGTGAGGGTTTTTTGCAACTTTTTTTTTCAATTTTTCCAAAAACTAGCAATGATGAAGCTGGCTAAAAAGTTATTTAAATAATAAAATCTGCCCGCTTTTTAAAAGTGGTAGGGCTTTTGTGAAATGGTAAAAAGCCCTAAGTTTTGGTGCAAATCTGCACCAACATTTATCACTTTTGTACACCAAAACCAGACGTACTAGAGGTCCAGAGGATAGATCATCAGTTTTTAAAAACTGTAGAAACCCTTTAAGCTTACTTCATACACAATAACACATTGTACAGATTCTTCAAGGGACACTTTAAGGGGTAGTTTTTAAACTCAATGAGGGGTATTTACAATGTTCTTTACACCGTTATTTTGGAGTAAAAAAGTCTCAAATTATATTGCACAGGATACGTACACCATAATTTGTGACTTTTTAAACTTCTCAAAACTTTTCCAAAGTGGCAATAAAAGGGACGGGCTTTAGCGGTAGGGAAGGTACTTTACATGGCCTACTGGATTTACTCTAACTTACTCCACAAACTGGCATAAATTATAGCTGGAGGGAGAGGTGCAGCTAGTCTGCGTCTGCCTCTTAATAAATTAGGTCCATCTCACTGGTGTATGGAAATGCCAGTCTTGATTAATGCCCCTCATAATTCACAGAAAACTATTTTAAAGAATTTTTAGTTGTTTTTCTTTTTCATTTTAGCAGTAGCATGCCATCGGAAATTAAATACAAAGTTGTATCCTTCTTTAGCAGTTAGCACAGAGAGATAAAACTCTTTTACAGCTAGGTAACCCATTGTTGGTTTACTGCTGCTGTGAGGGAAAGATGTTCTATGTTAGTATAATGGTAGATTAGTAGAATTAGGGTAACAGTATGACAGCTCTGTAGTTCTCTTGATAGGTCTAGATAAAGATGTTCACAGAAGAGCACTTAACAGTGTAATGCGTGATGCTGTAACCGAGTCACTCATCCTCCTTCCCTCTCTGGTCTGACTGAGATAGTCAAGAGAGACTGTTTGCTAAGCTAAAAGTCCAAACAATTAAGGAAGTTATAGAATCAGGACAGGAAGTAGAATAGATGGAGCGACTTTAAAAAAAATTATATATATATATATATAAATGATTCACCATTTGTAAAAAAACAAAAACAAAAAAGCAAAACATAATATATTCAGATATAGGCTGTTAATATGCAATAAACAATATCTGATGGCAGTGTCCCTTTAAGTATTTCTAAGTGTTTTGTAAACAATTTTTTTCTTTTTTTATTATAATTATTTTTTTTAATATATGACAATTAAATCAATGTCCGAAAAAGACACCCGGGGACACCCTGGACCCCACCGATCAGAAGTAACAACGCCGCCTTCTCTCAGCTTTTCCTAGGCCAGTGACGACACGTTCATCGGTCACGTGGCCTAGGAGCAGCTCAGCCCCATTCAAGTGATTGGGTCTGAGCGCGATACCAACCACAGCCGCTGTACAATGTACGGTGCTGTGCTCACAGGAGTGATGGTGCCTTCTCAAACAGCTGATCGGCAGGGGACCCGGGTGTCCGACCCCCACCGATCAGATACTGATGACCAATCCAGAGGAAAGGTATCATTAAAAAAAATCTCGGAAAACTCTTTTAAATAACTTTTTCTTGCACACTGAATTTTTCAAAGCATCCTGCAATTTTTTCACAGCCTACACCATTCTGTCTACTGAACATGAACGTTTTATGGCAGATAAGAAGGTGTCATAAAACATATTTGGTGTGTGAGATTTATGTCTTAGGCGGAGGCTGAGAACTCACAGGCTATAAATGAAATATGTCTTTCTAGATTTTCCCTGCCCTGTGATCTGTCACCTCCTGTTTGACAATGAATGTCTCGTTTCCTATTAACCGGGACACCGCGTGAAGATTATCATAAAACATACCTATTCTCTTTTAAATACCTTCGACAATAAAATAACCATGTACAATGCTTAAATATAGGAATTCTAACTTAAAGGGGTTCTCCGCCAAAATTTCTGACATATCAATCATCAGACAACTCAAAAATGTGAGAGATTGGTGGCTGTCTGACAGCTAGGACCTCCGCCAATCTACGTAAAAAGGGGTCCTTTGTTCAGTTTGCGGTGGACAGGTAGTTATAAACAGGAGGGGTTTATATTAAAGGGGTTTTCCTAGAGTACAATATATTGCTGACCATCATCAGTATCCAATCAGAGGTGGTCTGTCTCCCCTCAGTGGTCAGCTTTATGAAGATGCTTGTCATCACAATTAGCATACACAATTCGCATAAAACTTTGTTAGAATACTGTACAGAGCGAGCGTTCCATACAGTATTAGAATGTATTGGCTCCAATGAGCCGAAGTAATTATTTTGCCAAGTCTCGCGAGACTTAGGGTAATAACTTCTAAAAGTAATTTCTATTGTTAAAAATCTTTTCCCGAACTCGGGTTCAGTTCTAAGATACCACTTCGGCTCATCGGAGCCAATACATTCTAATACTGTACGGAGCTCCGTTTCATCCAAAGTCGATTTGCTCATCTCTAATCACATTCATTGGTCTTGTGGCCTATGGGCAGTGAATGGGGCTGAGCTGCAATACCAATCGTAGCCACTGTACAATCCATAGCGCTGTGATTGGGATGCTGTGAGTCCTTTCAAGCAGCTGATTGGCGAGGGTGCTGGGTGTCGGACCGCCAATCTGATATCCCCAGGATAGGTTATCAGGTTAGTACTTCTAGAAAACTCCTTTAATAATTTTTAAGTTTAACAATTGCTTATTCTCCCCTGCATTTCTCCCCTGCTTCCAGCGCTGCTCTGCAGTCCTCCCCCCACTGACGTCATCTTCCTGACCGCAGAAGTGACCATCACTGCACAGCCAATCACAGACCTCACCGGACATCACCGCTGCAGCCAGGGAAACAATGGCAGGGAGGACTGCAGAGTGTCACTGGAAGCGACAGGGGGGAAAAAGCATGGATATTGCTTCTTTTGCTATTTTATGAGATGTACAGATGCTGCCCAATATTGATTAATGTAAAAAATGGAAATTAGCCATCAAATAATACATGGCAATCTCCTTCTACCAAAACTAAAACCAGATGTGTATCTTACATGCAGCTCCATTTGATCTGTTAGATTTATATCAAGCTGGCATCTCAAGGGGTGTGTCCTTTCTTCTGCAGCTCTCTCCCTATCACAGCTCAGCAGGCAGTTAAAGGATGAAACTGAGCATGTGCGGCCCTCTCAGTGAGCAGGACAAAGAAATAAGAAAAAAACAAACAGCAGGTGGCGCTATATAGATAGATTTTATTGAATAACAGCTCCAGGTTTTTTAAGGTGAGAATAAGGCTCCATTCACACGTCTTGTTTTTCTTTCCTGATTCAATCCTGATTTTTTTAGGACCCATTGAAATGAATGGATCCGCATCAGGATCAGGATCGACTCAGGAAAGAAAAACAGGACGTGTGAATGGAGCCTAAGAGGAGGTTTTGTTTTTTAGCTCGTTTGAACTTTATCACTTTATGGCACTTCAGGAATTTACTATAGACCAGAAGACAAAACAAGGAGTCCTGTGACACAGAGCGACATTGTATAAGTGACTTCTTTATGGTTAATAATGCCCCTAATAAAACCAAATTCTAAACTTACCTGTGCGTTACAAGGTTATAACAATGTTTCTGGATTTTCTTTGAAGAGTCAGTGTGATGGGGGATTTGTGTCTCCTGTATGTCTGTATGGAGTTTTTTTGCCTTTCTTTCTATATATAGTTTTTTCTCTTATGTATATTATAAAAAAAGGACTGAAATGCACAGATTCTCTCAGCATCCCTTCCCATTTTTGTATAATCTCTCTATACATTTAATAGACTTCCTATTCATTATATTTTTCACTATTGTATAACTTTTTTTTGCATTCCAGTGAGTAGAGTGAGGGAGCTGAGTTTGCTCTGATAATCAAGCAGTCAATAGAAGTTCTTCCAAGGGCAGACTGGGAACTTAAAGTGGCCCTGGAAAAAATACTAAAAGTGGCCCAGTTTTGTAGTCAGGTCCAAATTGATGTAAGGCAGGGCCAGCAATACCATATTGTGGCACATTATACCACCCCAACAGAGCCAAATACCACAGTCCATCACAAAATACTGCCAGCAGCACAAAATACATCCCCAAAAACTTCCACTGGCCGGCAGTGAGGAGGGCGCAGACGGCCCCCTGGCCATCAGCCCACCATGAAATTTCCCTGTAAGGTCTATGGGGCCGATCCGCCACTGTCTACCATTATCTCCTGCATACAACCACATGACAGCCCCACACCTGTTGCAGGGGCGGACATACCGCCTGTGCAGCCGGTTCAGCTGCACAGGGGCCCAGCCTGTGAGGGGGCCCTCCAGCTCAGCTGTCTGTGCCTCCATCCAGCAGTAGAAAGGGCCCACCTCACATCTGACTTCAGTCTCAGGACCCGCCATCCACAGCTCTGAGGAGAAGGGCCCTGGCAGCACGTCCTGAGCTGCATCTGCGATGGCCCCGCCTCCTTACAGATCAGTCCTCATCATGACGAGTTTGACACCAGCTCAGCCAGGCCTGTGCTGAGCCACTTCACTGTGTCCTAGCTCCGCCCCTTATGGTAGCCCCACCCACATCTGGTCATCTCCTAGCGCTCCTGGTGCTGAATATGTGAGGCCTGCAGCAACTTAGGAGGAGGTGAGTGAAGACTGGAGGCTTCCTGTGTGCCTTATGTACAAGCCAGACACTGAACCTTTTTTTTTTACCCCACCCATCCCCCTTTCTCCCTCTGGCCCTTCTGTGACTGTCCCTTACCCACACCCTGTGTGGCTACATTCTAATGTATTTTGCAGTCCGCGGATCGGCAAGATATGGAGGCCATCCAAGTGCTATCCGTATATTTTTGCAGACCCATTAACTTAAATGGGTCTGCAGTCTGCATTTTGTAGAGAAGTATAGGTCATGTCACATTTTCCATCATGTGCGGAATGGACATACGGATGCAGGAAGCACATACAAGTCATTTGCTTTCCACATCCATATGTCTGTTCTGCAGAGGATAGAAAATGTGACGTCCTATACTGGTCTGCAATGTGCAGGCCAGAATGGGTCTGCAAAAAAATGCATATGGCACATGGATGTCATCCGTAATTTGCAGATCACAGAATACATATGGTCCATGGCTTGTAAATTGGTTGTTGCGCCGACACTAAAATTCACACGCCAGTGATTTCCGTCTGTGATTGTGAGACAAAACCAGGACTGGATTCTCCACAGAGATCAGGTATAAGGGAAAGATCTGCGCCTGTTCTGTGTTTAGAGTTGCACCTGGTTTTGGCTCAAAATCACTGACGGAAATCACTGGCCAAACACTGGCGAGTGAATGAGGTATAGCACTAAGCAAAGCATTAAAAACTAGGTGATCTGAAAATAAATGTCTGCAGGTTTTTTGTAAATTGATTTTTTTGATTGTTTTTTGATTTCCATTTTGAGTAGTGTTTTTGTATGGAAATGTATTGAGCAACGAAGCACAAAAACACAATATGTAGAGCAAGCTGAAATGGAAAAAAAGAAAAAAAACATAGTGCAAATCACAGGATATTTTATGTATTTGTTTAAGGCAAAATCTCCTATTTTTATTGAAAGTTTAATGCCACCATCAGGTTAAGGGCTCATGCACACGGCCGTTCCATGCATTGGGCTACGTAATTTGCGGTCCCCAATGCATGGGCAACATCCATGCCGGTTCTGCAGATGGATCCAGACCCATTCAACTTGATAAAAATAGAACATGCACTCTGTAGTCTTTCCATGGGTTCCGTGCCTCCATTCTGCAGTGCACCTTCCAGATAGCGGACCCATTCCGTGATGCGTTGCAAAAACGGTCAGGGCCCGTATATTGCAGACCCGCTGTTTGTGGCCCGCAATACGGGCCCGGCTGGCACACGTTCGTGTGCATGAGCCCTAACAATCATACACATAGGCCGCTCTACACAGTAACGATTTTCAGGTCTCCTCAGACTGTCTGGGATGCAGGGAACAGAAAACATGGAGCGACTTCAAAAAATGATATCCAGAAAACCATCCAGCCATTTTTATAAAAGAAAAATACATTGAATGATCACATATAGGTTGTTAATTCGTGATAATGATAGTAGTGTCTAGTGTTGAGGGAAGTGAGCTTCAGATGCTTCATCCAAAGTTGCTTCGTTCAAAACATCGGAATAATACTGTACGGAGACAGAATGGATGGGCTCTGATGAGCCGAAGTTAGTTATTCGCAAAGTCTCGCGTGACTTCGTTGAATAACTTCAGTTGTTGATTATTAAAGTGGAAAACCCCTTTAAAACTTGAAACCGAACTTGGAGACGGATCTCCGGACAGTATTATTAAGTTTTGAACGAAGAGACTTTGGATGAAGCATCGCTCAACACTAGTAGTTTCCCTTTATTGCTGCTTTTTATATGTGTTGTACTTTATAGAGGTTGTCCACTAATTGAACAAATGAAACAAGCTGCAGGAAATCTCATAAAAGCAAAAAAGTCACAAATGATGGTACAAAAAGGCACTTGTGCCAAAATTTAGCAAAAACTAATTATACTTTTCCATTATAGTGTTTTCCATAGGAACAGTTCTAGTAATATTTTTATTTATTTATTTATTTTTAAAAAGAACATTTTTTTCATCTAATAGTCTTTGGGTTCTCAGCTGCTAATCATTCCTGTCACATTCCTTCGTATTTCGTGTGTTCATTCCTTGTCCTGTAGAGGTCGCTGTTGGCCAACTTCTGTTATAAAGCCAGGACAATAATTGAAGTGATTCAGTTTTTCTTTTATCTATTTATTTTAATGACTTACATAGTGCTGACATATTCTGCAGAGCTTTACAAGCTTTATGGGGCTCACAATCTAAGTTCCCTATCAGTATCCATTGAATATGTACAATTTCTAGGAAGGTTCTAGTAGCACCATAAGGTATGTGTGAAAAGTGGAAGACAGTTGGAGTTTATATTAAATGGGAAAGCGTTTAACTATTAAAGGGAGCCATTCCCCAGAGAGAATTATTAAAGAGAAATATGCCTAAACACCAGTATGCACGTTCAGCATGACCATGTGACCACTTCAAACAGACACACATTACTTTCTCTCTCTCTCTCTCTCTCACTCTCTCCATATATATAAGGGTTATTCCACGAAATATTGATTTCTGGACTCCACCTAAGCTGAACTAGTACTGTGCTGTTGATTATGCAAATGATTATGTTTTCTAAGTATTATTTGAGATCTGATATTGCTGGAATTTGTTTTGTAATTTTGACCAGTTGCCATTACAAAAAAAAAAGATCTTTAAAATACAATGTGTTTGGGAGTTTCGGAGAAATTATCAGTAGTTTGTAGGAAAAACAAAACTGCTAATTTTAGTCAAACATATACCCATAAACTGTAAATCTAGAGAAACTAGCAGATCATTTAAAAGCTGGATAGATATGAGATAGATAGATAGATAGATAGATAGATAGATATTAGATAATAGATAGATAGATAGATAGATATATAGATAGCTAGCTAGCTAGCTCCCGGGGCTTTGGTCCTGAGAAGTGTCCCTTCTCCAGCCATTGTTTATTGTGTCTTCACATTCACTTCACACACTCTGAGTATAAGATCTATTCTCTTTCTTCAGCACAGAAGCTTTACAAGTAGCAGATGACAGCTCAGGGCCTGGATGACAGGATCTGAACCATAGATGGAAGACAGGTTATCTGAAGTCACAGCTCCAGCCTTGGGCAACAGACAAGAGGTCTGGACCTTTTAACCATTTCATCATGTAGAGGTATTTGACAGGCATGAAGATTCCTTACACTCTTTGCCAATGGCTAAAAAGAACCCATGCCCACCACAACTCTACACCCTTGTAGACCCTAGGGCACACCTTATTGATGTCTATTGCTTTCAGTAGTTTGATAACTGCAACATACAACAAATCAATAGTGTAAATTACCTTTAAAATATAGGCCTAAGAACATGTGTCATGGTAGGATTCTTAATACGTCCTGCCAGGACAGGTTGACTTCAAACATTACAGCAGTACTTGAGGATCCATGGCCAGAAAGGTCTCTGACTCCTTAGTTGGATAGCACATGTGGATAGCTCTGGACAGGGGCGTAGCTAAAGGCTCATGGGCCCTGGTGCAAGAGTTCAGCTAGGGCCCCCTTCCCTTAGTTCTCTGTGTGTCTTTTTATGTGGCACAAGGGTCTTTGGGCCCCCTCAGGCTCCTTGGCCCGGTAGCGACTGCTACCGACTGCTACCTCTGCACCCCCTATAGCTACGCCCCTGGCTCTGGATAGCACATGTGGATAGCTCTGGATAGCACATGTGGATAGCTCTGGATAGCACATGTGGATATCTATGGATAGCACTGTGTGGATAGCACAAAAGACTTATCAATCAAAGGGCTGCTACCACAACCCCTTCTTCTGTTGCTACTTGGGTCGGCTACAGCAACATTTTTTCCACTGCCCGTTCCTTTGGAGGGCCCAGACAACTGTCTGTTGGCCATAGTGTAAGTAACTGTATCAGTAATGTAACAGATTAACTATAAATGTGGCAGCAGTTGAACAAGATGCACACAGCGATATATTAGACCGCCCTTTAATACTGAGTCTGACGCACAGTAAGTCTATGTATAAATAACAGATTAACTATAAATGTGACAGCAGTTGAACAAGATGCACGCTGCGTTTACACTCAACCTGCAGTCTTCCTACGTTCTTCTTACAGTCTCAAAAACTCTCCCTACGATCTCCCTGCACTGTCTCTGCACTCTCTCACCACAATTTTAGAAAAAAAATGATTTGTTACCATTAGGAAATTTGGATTTGCTCAACACTAATTATTGCCCTCGCTTGGAGGAGGTCAACCAAAAAAGATCATGCCAAGAACAAGGCGTGTAATAGTCCGCAAGGTCACATAGAAACCCATGAAACTTTAGACCTTTCTGACATCAACTAATGTCAATGTTCATGAGCCAACCTTCAGGAGGACACTGAACTACAATGGTGTGCATGGAACGATTGCAAAGAAAAAGCTGCTGCTCTCCAAAATGAACATTGCTGCCCATCTGCAGTTTGCTAAAGATTACCCAGACAAGTCAGAAGGTTATTGGAACAATGTTTTGGGGGCAGCTGAGACCAAAGTACATTTCTTGTTTAAATGAAGGAAAAGCACAGCACTCCAGCATGAAATTTTCATCCCATCTGTGAAACATGGTGGTGGCAGTCTCATAGTTTGGGCCTGTTTTGATGCATCTGGGCCAGGATAGCTTGTCACCATAGATGGAAGAATGAATGATAAATTCTACTAGCAAATTCAAAAGAAAAATGTTAGGGCGTCAGTTGTTCTACCAAAGAATGACTAAAAAAGATTATAGTTAAAGGGGTTTTGCTATCACAGACAATGACCCGAAATTTGGGACTCTGGGACCCGCACCTACACGGAGAATGGAGCTGGGAAAGCAGTGGAGGGTGCACTGCGCATGCGCAGCCGCCCTCCATTAATTTCTATGGGGCCATCGAAAATGGCCAAACACTGGCTGCCCCATAGAAATGAATGGGAGCAGCGGGGACCCGGGGAAACCTGGGGTCCTCCAGCCACAGCTCTCCCCGCTCCGTTCTCGTTGTAGGTGGGACCCGCATCTATCAGACAATGGGGGCATATCCTAGCGATGTGCCCCCATTGTCTAAGATGGAAATAACCTTTTAACATTTTGGAATGGCTTAGTCAAAGTCTTGACCTTAATCCAATAGAAATGTTGTAGAAGGACCTGAAGTGAGCAGTTCATGGGAGGAAACCGACCAATATAACAGAAGTTAAGCTGTTCGCTATGTAGAAATGGGCTAAAATTCATCCAAGCCGATGTGCAGCACTAATCAACAATTACCGGAAATGTTCAGTTGCAATTATTGCTGCTCAAGGGATCACACCAGATACTGAGAGCAAAGGTTCTTCACATACTTGCTACTCACAGACATGTGATACTGGATTATTTTCCTCAATAAATAAATGACAAGTCTAATAGTCTCATTTGTTTGATTTATCTTTATCTTCCTATAGAACTTTTTTCTATAGGTATTTATTCAGAAATATAGAAAATTCTAAAGGGGTTGCAGACGTCAAGCACCACTGTAGGCTGTTCATATGTTAAAATTTGAAATGTCCTTTATAGGCAATTGCGGGTGATCTTCTCTGGGATCTGTTCCAGATTCTTTCTTGACTAAAACAAATGAAATAGTGTATAATAAATGACTGGCCTGTTACAACATGATTTACATTATGATTAGTGTTGAGCGAAATAAAGTTAACTAAATAGACTTCGATCCGAATTTCAGGAAACATTTGATTCGCCACAAAGACAAATTCCCTCTTGGTAACAAATCAATTTTTCCTGAAATGGCAGCAAAAAAAATATACTTACCTCATCCATTTGCTCGCAAAGAGACCATAGAGGACATCTTGATTTAAGAAACCATGCAAAATCTTGCGCCCGGCCAGCATGATGACATGGTGATGTCATCACGTGACCGCACAAGATTTTGCACCTTTTTTTCAATCGAGATGGCCACGACAGCCTCTCTGCAAGCAAAAAGATAGGTAAGTATCTTTTGTTTTTTGTTTTTTCACCCCTGATTAACCCCAGAAAGGCCTAAATGTTAATGTCAGAGGCTGCAATCAGCCCGATTGCGTAATTCGTAATGAATTGAATTTCTTTATGAAATTCGGCGAAGCAACCAAAACGAATTTTTGATAACTTCTCATCTCTAATTATGATCTACATTCAGGGGTGCACCTAGCCTTTCTGCTGCCTGAGGCAAAAACTGACGGCCTCCCTCAATGCCAGTTTCTTAACCTAACCCCTTCCTTACAGCCCATGGCCCTTCAGCTGCCCCCCTCTTGCCCCTACCTGGTGCTGCCTGAGACGATCGCCTCACCTGGCCTCATTGGTGGTGCACCCCTCTCTACATTTATATCTTTTGTTTTGTAACTTCCGTTGACAATATGGCAGCTGTAATCTAGACTGCTCCATTTGTGTGCACTACAGGATATGTGACCCACTGTGTGAACTCATCCCTAGACCAGCTTCACATGACCATCAATATGACTGCATATCCATATCTGTGTTATGGCTGCTAAACACTGATGCCATGTCCTTCTTCCAAATCAAACTGATCACCTAGAACCTAATGTTGATCTACCTGATGTTTGAAGAACTATGAAGGATCAATATATTATGGTGGTAATAATTCAGAAACTGCAGTTGTATCATAGTCACAGAAAACTAGCCTTAATGGGGCTATCCAGAATGAGAAAACTGTAGCTGCTTTTTTTTTTTTTTTTAAAACACCACATCTGTCCATGGGTTGTGTCTGGTATTGTGGCTCAGCTCCATTGAAGTGGATTAGGCTGATCTGTAATATCACACACATCGTGTGGACAGGTGTGGTGCTGTTTGTGGGAAACCGTAGCCATGTTGGATGACCCCCTTTAAACTGGCCATACACATGATTACTGACTTCTCTCTCTACCCCCACACTTACATGCTTGGCTCAGGTGGGCATGCATACATTTTGAATGGGAAAGAGGAGAAAACTGCTACCAGACACCTCTGGTGGGCAGGTTATCGCTCTGAGAACAAAAATATCAAGCATGTTGAAATCCAGCATGCCCGAGAGTAGGGAGGCCCCCATACACATTAGAAGGTTGGCCAATCCTGCCTAAGTTGGCTGGTTCACTTGACATGTATCTAATGTGTATGGCCAGCTTTAGACAGGACACATGATAATGTTCTCTACCTGCTGAGTACTGCCAACGAGTACATAAAAGACTCCAAAAAATCAAAGTTGGCAAAAACTAATACTGAGGATAGGTCATCAATATCAAAGCTTGTAACAACCCCTTTAATGAGCAGAGTGCATAATGCAAAAAATAGAACTGAGGCAAAATGAAAAAAGAAATTATTCATTTTATTTACATGGTTTATGGACAACACATGTGGATGCAGATATTAAAGGGAGCCTGTCAGCACTTTTGACCATGCCAAACTTCTGCCAGCACAAGGTAGGGGCTGGGGAGAGGAGTAAAAACGTACCTTTGTGACGCTTTTCTTATCAGGAGTAGTGAGAATATGAAGTTTTATTCTGCCAGAATCTCAAACGCCCAGGAAGCAGAACTTCACTGCAAAGTGCTTTCTGCATTGAGCTTCTTCATGGGCCCTCAACCTCTGCTCTGAGTGACAACTGTAGTGGTCTCCTAGTTGGATCCTATAGCTGCCACTTACAGAAGATCGGAGGGGCTGTGCAACAGCTCAATGCAAAGAGCAATTCACAATGAAGCTCCACTTTCTGTGTACTTGAGAGCGAAGAACCTTGCAAAATAAAACTTTATATTCACACCACTCCTGATAAAAAAAAGTTCCTCAAAAGGCACGTTTGTACTCTTCTCCCCAGCCCCTACCTAGAGCTATCAGCAGTTTAGCATAGTCAAAACTACAGACTGATTCCCTTTAAACCTCCGTTTGTAAATTGCTTTGGAAATTAAATGTACATAACACATAAATAGTCAGCAGGTTGATATTGTGAAATAAAGATACAAATAAATAAAAAGGTCTAAAAAAAGCACACATACAGAATGTGGCTGCTTTTACTTCAGTCCCCCAGTAAACGGGCTCTGTGCATAAACTTGTCTTCCTGTACAATGAACACAAAGTCCGGCATCGCCATCTTCATAAGCGAGTCTGAACACAGCAATACGCTCTGCATCAATCAGTCCGTGTCTGCTGTGAAGACTGTAGTCCTTGATGCACGTGAATAATTTATTATAGACGTAAGCACCTCCTAAGTGCCTCATTCATAAATGAAAGCTGTTCGTCTGGAACATAAAATAAGGAAAGAAGCCTAAAACGTATAGTAAAAGTACAATCGAGTGATACAGAAGTGCTTGCAAAGCAATTGAATATGGTTATTAGGAGATGGGTAAAGGGCACAGAGCGTGGGGCTCTCCAATGTTGTCTACAACTACAAATCCCAGCATGTTCTGAAAGTGGCACCTAAAGGTACTTCTGGGCTTCAATGCGAAATCAGTAACAAGTCATCCACCTACTATGTGCCATTTATAACACTCTTGTGGCCAAGGACTTTTGACCCCCTTCCCCCAGGTACCAGAGATGCTACCTCGACACCTCCTATGGATGTGTCCTACCAGATGGTGTTGAATTTATAAATCTTATGTATAACATTATGATATTAGAAGGAATAAGGGAGTTATTCCATTAAATACCCAGTAATGTATAGCATTGAAGTCTACCAAAAATACCAACCTCACAAAATTTTCCCTCCTAAGGGCTAAATTAAGAAATTCGGATGTGCCTAAAAAAATGCAGAAACATTGGTGCAAATGACCTTGTCACACTTCTAAAATTCTGACCAAGTCAGAATTTTTGGGAATATCACACAGGTAGACCACGACATTAAAAAGGTTTTCAAATTTTTTATTTTTTTTATTTGCACCTCAGCATGGGATACCTTTGGAGAAATCCATACTCCCCTCTTCCCTGCCATTCTAGTTCCCTAGCTCCATGTCTCTCTTTACTGGTCTTCCAGGCCTCATCTACGGTGGCATACATAGAGAAGTAAGGGCTCCATAGCAAGGATCAAACCAGGCCCCCACACAGGACAGAAGGGTTTCTGCCTAAACTCCTTTTCAATGACCCTTGGGCCATTTTTCCACTGCCTCATTTGCTAAAAGTTGTTCCTTCAGAGGGTGGAGTCCTGACCAAGTTTTCACCTCCAGTAGAAGAGGAGATAATCCCAACTAAGACTGGGCGCCCTCTTGCCCTGAGCCACATAACAGTCGCATGGTCTGCCGCTATGGTAGTTACGCCCCTATCCATCTATCATCTTCCACATGGACAGAGTCATGTGCACTTCTGCAACCAATGGCAGTCCTTAGCAGTGACATTTTTACCAAGCGAAACGTCACTTCTAGGCCATGTGCCCCTTGGAGACAAGTCCACACTGAGTACAGTCATTGGTTCCTGTGGCACACATTCCCATGTCCATGTGGAAGTTGACCAGACAGGGATGGAAGACCTCGGAAGAGAGGCTGGGAGCCAAGGAACCAGAAAGGGTGAGGAGCAGGAAAGAATGGATTTTGCCACAGATATCCTATGGTGTGGTGCAAATAAATTTAAAAAACTGTAAAACCCAATAAGATTGCATTACAGTTGTGGTCATTGTCACGAATGGCACACCAAAATATCACCAAGTAGCCTAGAACTATTAGACTCCAAAGTTCACTTTTTACCAAGAGAATTAATCAACCCAAAAAGTTTAGTAACTTTGTAAACTCATTGCATTACGTATCTGGTACTGATGCTAAGTTACCGCCTGTATTACAGAACTGCATTCAGATGTGAGGCTTCAGAGCTGAACTCATCCAGTATTCTTGCTGCTTCAGATTTACATTCTGGGAAGTATAGTCTTAACATCTGGCACAGTATATAATCTGATATAGGGAATATTTACTTTCCCAGTGCAATACAGAGCACAGATAAGCTGTCAGGAATGTGTCTGAGGACAAGCTTGTTTCCATTGATGTCACAGCGACAGCGCGGAATATAATACAGCAGAGAGTAATGCAATATATTTACAAAGTCAATTAACTATTTTGTGATTAAGTCTATAGTATACATGAACTGGAGAAGGATGAGCATGCCCTATAAATGGAAATACGGACTTACCATTATTATTTCTCTATTCATTTTCCAATTTTAGGTACATTTTTGAATTCCTAGTCTATCTTTTACCCTTTTGTATGTTCAATATCAATGACTTTATGACGAAAACAAATAAAACTCTCTAATATACTTTGTGGAGATTTTTTTTTTTAAAGGAGCAAGAAAAAATGGATCAGTTGCTCATAGAAATCAAACATTACTGCTTTCTGAAATGTAACTAATTGCCATCCTAAATATTCCACTTCCCTTGATTTTATAAACCTCCCCTTCATGTTTTCACGTCTCCTGATTTCAAGATCTCTCCTTGTTGTCAGAGAAAGAAGCACTCTTGTCTTCAACCTCATGGTATAAACATGCCCTGATCATGTCCATGGTATGTGTATTAGACGACTTTCACACTAGCGTTTCTATTTTCCGGTATTGAGATCCGTCATAGAGTCTCGATACCGGAGAAAAACGCTTCCGTTTTGTCTCAATTCATTGTCAATGGGAACAAAACTTAACTGAACAGAACGGAGAGCTCCAAAACGCATTCCTTTCAATTCTCATACTGGAGAGAAACCGCAGCATGCTTCTGTTTTCTTTCCGTCATGGAATGCGGAGCAAGACAGATCCGTCATGACCCACAATTGACCCAGACATGACCCACACATGACCCAGAAAACGGTTCCGTCCCCCATTGACTTTCATTGGAGTTCATGGCGGATCCGTCTTGGGTATGTTAAAGATAATACAACCGGATCCGTTCATAACAGATACAGATGGTTGTATTATCAGTAACGGAAGCATTTTTGCTGATCCATGACGGTGTGAAAGTAGCCTAAAATTAAAAAAAAAAATCCTGAGAGAATTTATCAAGAGATTTATCATGAGAGACATATTTTCTTGGGCATTGATTGGCATTGTTTGCACCAAATATATCAAATGTTGCACTTTGCTTGCTATCCTTAAACCTAACAATTTTTTCTAGTAATGTTACTCCAGTTTTTCCATCCTTCACCTTCCTTCCACCTCTCACTGAGATTATACCTCTTTTTGGCAACTTTTTTTTTTTTTGCAAAAAAAAAGTGTTGAAGTTGATAAATCTGGAATGAAACAAATTAAAACAGCAAAGGTCAGGATCACATCACCATTTATTTTTCCGTTCTTCTGAAGAACAGAAAAATAAGGAAAAAAAGGATCCTGTATCTGTCACGCTCGGTTATGCACATTTTACGTCTATTTTTGCTATTTCCATCTGAGATACGTTTCTTTAGATGGAAAAGTCCTACATGAAATTTTTTTTTTCATCTTAAATAACAGATCTTAGACTGAAATGGCTAAAACTAATGCAAAATGTGCATAACTGAGCATAAAGGATGCATTTTTTATTTTTTTATTTTCTTGGGACGGATTAGAAGAATGGAAAAATAAACGGTGATGTGAACCTGGCCCAATCACTTCTTGATTCCCTCTCGTCACATGAATAAGCATTTAACCAAGCGATTGGATGCAGCTGTGGCATGTCTATGTGGAGAGGGAGCATGGACTAGAGACCAGGGAGGACCCATGGAACGTCAGAATGGGACTAGCAGGTGATTGGTGAATACCTGTGCACAACTAGGACAAGAAGAGAAGATAAGATAAGATAAGAAGAGAAGAGAAGGTTTTCATCCACTGCCAGGAAGCATGTGAAAACGATGAGAATATGAAATACAAGGTGGCACATTTATAAAATGTACTTTTGCCTACTCGTTTTATGTTTGGGAATGTGAACTAAGGGGGTCATATACTAACTGATATACGCCAGTTTTCTGACATATATCTTCGCAGATTGCAGCATTTTGGCGTAGAAAATGTTCTAAATCTACGCCAGCAAGGAAGCTGGTATAGATTTAGACCAGCGGTGGATGTGCCGAAGTTATGTAGAGACCAGTGTCTCTACATAACTTTGGCAGATCCACCGCCAGCGCAGGGTTAGTACGACCGGCATCTAAAACGCCAGTCTTAATAAATGACCCCCATTTGACCAAATGTCTACAGCACAAGCATCATTATCCAGGCCACGGAACTGTAGACTGCTATTATACCAGGGCAGGTAGCGGTGCGGGCTTTGCAATTAAAAGGGTCTGTTTTTAATGGCCAGAAAGATATCCGTGAAAAACATTCTTTAAAAATGGACCGTTTTCCTGTTTTAACAGCTGCTTTTTTGAATATCATGTGATTGTAGCCTTACCCAATTCTATTATGACCAAGGCAGTTGAATGAGATAGAACAGCCATGTAGTCATTCTGTTTTTGGGTACGACCACACAGAGCAGATTTAACTAATGAATACTGCACTATATAGCCGGGCTGAATTGTTAATAGCCGCACAACACCTTCAATTCCACGCGGCCATTAAAAATGGAGACCGGCTATACAGTACAATCTTCATTAGGTGAATAAATGGGAGCTGCAGCCTAATTGATTGCGCGGTTCTCAACTGCAGCTGGCCTTGCCCCAAACGGCTCACGACCACTCTGTATGGTCCTAACCTTACATTGTCAGTATCTTCTCCCATTTATAGAATTTATCACCCCAACTACAACTTGTATGACAGTTCTGGACTTCACTTTAAGGAGTCAAAAAATTAAAAGTGCCCAAGCACCGTTGGAAATTTAGCAATTCTAGATGGAGAACATACATATGCTGAGCCCAATTCTTTCTTTTTTTTTAATGACCTATTTGACTCAATCAGTTGGCCAACTTTGTACTTGACTGGTAAATTATATATTGCTATGGCACCAATATATATATAATTAATCTATTAGCAGTCAGATAGATTCAGTAACCCATAAAACCTATCCTTAGAATAATGCGGGATTAGTCAGGGTCTGAACCTCGGGCCCCTGGGGCAGCAATTTTTTCTAGGCATAATGTGGTTGTATCTGGTACTAAAGCTCAACCTCATTCTATTGACCATAGGAGTCCCCAGGGCCCCCACCAACCCACCACATTAATGGCAAATTTTTAGGGTAAGACATCAACGCGGAATTAATTATAATAAGAAAATATTACATCTGACATCAGAGAACTAGAATTGTGTCTAAGCCCAATGTTGGCAGTGAGGGCCAAACATGAAGCTATTTTTGGGGACATATATGATCCTTGATGTTATTGTATAAAACTCAAAGAAACGTAGTGTCAAAAAATCTAGATCCGAGATAGAGGGTGGAGGCTTTCCGTGACTCAGTAGAGACAGTGAAGTTTGGTGTTGGCGTTGCTTCGACAAGTCTTGTCTTGTGTTTGCGTCTGCATTTCTGTAAAAAGTCCTCATTTCAACCAGTCTTTTCACCTCATAAAAACCTATTTTGTCCTCCCGCTCATTCGCAGGCAGAGGCCACAGAGGTGACACTGGTAATTTTCGTGGAGTCATCTGACCAAGGCTGGAGGTTCTGCAGGGCGAAGAGTGAAGAGTTGTGGATGCAGATTGGATCTGGCTGGAGTGGTTGGTTTATAGACTTCTGGAAGGCCTCTTGCTGAAGTTGCATTAATATCCTGTTGGCTTGTTGTCTTTCTGCTTCCCTTTCTTCAGCTGTCTGTCTTCTGTAGGTGGAACAACAATAATGTCATTCTCCTTGCAAGCATGTCAAGTAAAATAGCTTTGCTTTTATTCTTCTTTTATATTCTAATAAACTTAAATGTCATTGGCATGAATACTGCTCATTGGAATAGCTTGTTTGAACAACATCAAATACATTTTTGCCTTATAAGCTTGTCTTGTAAAGGAGGATCCTGTGAACCAGGAGACAGGTTGGGGCTCAATAGCATCATAAATGAGTCCTCTTACAAGGGTCTACAAAATACAATTGCACAGGTGTAGGGGGAGTATGCCCCATGTGCTAGGTGCCAGGGGGAACCAGATAGCAACTCTGCCTTAGCCAGGCCATCTATATACCTGTCTGGGGATTGCCTCGGGTGAGGGAAAGCATAACTTCTCTTCTCTAGAAGGTTACATCACTAATTTCTAAGTTCTAACCATATCCAGTACTGCATTTACAAACATGGGGGAAGGTGTATCATGAGGAAGGGACAAAAGGGAAGGGACACTTCCATCAATATTGTATAACATATTAATAACATTTATGTAAATATTCTACAAAATGTGTAAAATAAAAAAAACAAGTGGATGGTTTTCTGCGTTTATTTTCTTAAGTGGCAGAGGCGTAACTACCATAGCGGCAGACCATGCGACTGCTATGGGGCCCAGAGAAAGAGGGGGTCCAGTCTTAGTTGGGATTATCTCCTCTTCTACAGGAGGTGAAAACTTGGTCAGGACTCTACCCTCTAAAGGAACAACTTTTAGCAAATGAGGCAATGGAAAAATGTTCCAAGGATCATTGAAAAGTGGTTTAAGCAGAAACCCTTCTGTCCTGTGTGGGGGGCCTGGTTTGATCCCTGCTATAGGGCCCTTACTTCTCTATGTATGCCACTGGCCCATTGTATTCTACTTCTTGTCTTATGATCAGAGAGAGCCCCCTGTAGTGACTTAGGTCCCTTTTACATTACTCAATTGAGCAGATGCTCGTCAGGAAGAAAGAGTTCCTTCCCGACAATCGCCTGCTCATCAGTGGAGAAGACTGCTGTATTTACATGTAGCAATCTCCTCCACAGTACGGAGTGAAGCAATCACACCATTGCTCGTCCCCAGGCTTGGGCGAATCGAGCTTCGGATCATAGATCCAAAGTTAATTTGTTTAAAAATTTATTTGTAAAAAAAAATTCATTGGTAATGCTGTTTCCGTACAGCATTAAAATGTATGGGCTCCATGCAGCTAAACTTAGTCTCGGCCAAAATTGCGTGAGACTTCGGTAAATGACTGCAGTATTCCTGTCTGCGTATTTAAAAACATTTAATCGAAGTCAGCTTTGGTACCGAGGTACCATCCAGTACGAAAGCCGACTTCGGATTCCTATTTTAAAATGTTAGCCAGCAGCAGAGCATAGTTAGACAGCATAATCTGCTGCTGCCAAACGAAGATTTAGGGGACCACATGAAAGATCCAATCAGCGACATCTTTACACCGGCAGATTACCGATAACAAACGTTCCTACAAACATATGTTACTGAGGATCTGCCTGATGTTTGGGCAATGTTAAGGGGACTTTAGCTACAGCATCACACGGTACACTCATCAGTACAATGCTCTTTATCTAGGCTTATCAGAAGAACACTAGAGGAATCCCTTGCAGATCACCTTTACCTCTCACAGCGACAGTAAACTGATAATGGATTAATTATCTATATAGGAGGTTTTATGATTTGTGTTGATTGCTACAGAATATTTTGCATTAAAGTTTCAACGGTACAATGCTACCGAAATAAAAAAGAAAAAAAATTCTAAAAAAAAGTATTTTATGAATATTAATAAAAAATATAGATACCCCTTAAAAGTCAGTTTTGCAGGATTCTGCGTCTTTAAATGGGTTGTACTGTCATATATATTAATGACCTATCCTCAGGATAAGTCATCAATATCAGACTGGCGGGGTTCTGACTCCTGGGTTGTTTGAAGAGAAGGAGACACTCCATGCAAGTGTTGCTTCTTGTTCATTACACTATGCGTCGTCTCTTGTGGAGCAGAATTACAAGTACTCATGGCATTCAAGTGAATGGAGCAAGTATTTTTCATTACTAGGCTTGGGCGAATCGAGCTTCGGATCATAGATCCAAAGTTAATTTGTTTAAAAAATTATTTGTAAAAAAAAAATTCATTGGTAATGCTGTTTCCATGCAGCTAAACTTAGTCTCAGCCAAAATTGCGTGAGACTTTGGTAAATGACTGCAGTATTCCTGTCTGCGTATTTAAAAACATTTAATCGAAGTCAGCTTTGGTACCGAGGTACCATCCAGTACGAAAGCTGACTTCGGATTCCTATTTTAAAATGTTTTTAAATAGGCAGATAGGAATACCGTAGCAATTTGACAAAGTCTTGCGCAACTTTGGCTGAGTCGAAGTTTGGTTACACGAAGACCATACATTTTAAAGCTGTATAGAAACAGCATTAACACTGAAGTTTTTAACCAATCAACTTCGGGTCCGAAGCTCAATACACTCAAGCCTAGTCATTACAATGCACTTCCGAAATGACGCGTAGTGTAATGAAGAGAAAGCAGAGCTCACATGGAGCGCCACCTCCTCTTTAAACAGCTGATCAGTGGGTTGCCAGGTGTCTGACCCCCACTGATCAGATACTGATGACCTATCCTGACAATAGGTCATCAATATATATGGCAGGACAACCACTTTAAGTCTAAAGGTTCATGCACATGACCATATCTATTTTGCACTCCGCAAAAAATGGATCCCCAAAAAATACAGATGATGTCCAAGTGCATTACGTATTTTGCGGAAAAGAACAGCTGGCCCCTAATAGAACAGTCCTATCCTTGTCCATAATGCGGACAACAATAGGACATGTTCTATTTTTTTTTTTTTTTGCAGAACGGAAATACGGAAATGGAATGCACATGGAGTAATTTCCATGTTTTTTGGCGGACCCATTGAAATGAATGGTTCCACATGCGCTCCACAAAAAAAAAAAAAACGAAAGAAAATACGTTTTGTGTGCATGAGCTCTAAAACTTCGGTCTCGAGAAGTTACACCACTTTATATGCCAACTATTGGAGTAAGATTGTGGCAACTTTTTTTTAAAAGTCGCCGCTGATAAATCAGCTTGGCAGGCTAACCCTGCCCATTTTCCCACACGCTTTTTAAAACTGGACGGAGTGGTCTAAATCTAAAATAAGCAAATAAGCTCGAGAAGATGCAATTGAAAGCACTATTTTGCACCATTTTGAAGCCCAGCAGGACTTGACAACCCCCCATGACTACTATAGTACAATCATGTACACTGGCGTCCAATCCTCAGGTTATTAAATGCAATACTGAAACTGATAACCTCAGCAGGAAATAATCAGAACAAACAGATCTTTCGCACAAGACCTTGTTCATACAATCTTTCATGTTTCCAATATTTAAATCAATTAGATTTGACAGATGATTCATTCATCCGTTTCAGGGACATTTTCGGGGATTAGTACAAGATGTCTTTTTATAATTGATCAATTTATATCTTACATTTGGCAGCCTTTAAAGAGTACATTAACTGTAGAGCATATTTTTATAGTTTATGTGAAGAAGAAAATCTACATGAACGTTGGGTAACTTTCTGGATGCATTGCAATGCTTTCATTGTGATCCCGAGTTACAGTCTGTATTATAGTCCATAGCTGCATTTACAATGCTGCAGACTTCAGAGCTAAAATCTCCCAGTAGTCCCAGCTACTTCAGTGTCTACATTGTAAGTCAATACTAAAGTGTAGCTACACCTCTGCGGATATAAAGTTTAAGGGAGTCATTTATTAAGACAAGCGTTTTAGACTCTGGTCTTAAAGGCGTTTTCCATTATTTTACTACTGATGACCTATCCTTAGGGCCGGGACCCCACTGATCAGCTGTTTGAGAAGGAACAAGTGCTGCTGTGAGCGCCGCTACCTTCTCGCAGCTCACCAAGCCAAGCGCCGTACATTGTATATTGGCTATGCTTGGTATCATGCTCAGCCCCATTCACTTGAATGGGGCTGAGCTGCTCCTAGGCCATGTGACCGATGAATGTGGCCTAGGAAAAGCTAAGAAAAGGCCACGGCGATCGCAGAAGTGCCAATGCCTTGTCATACAGCTGATCGGCAGGGGTCCCGGGTGTCAGACCCCCACCGATCAGATACTGATGACCTATCCTGAGGATAGGTCATCAGTAGTAAAATCCCAGAAAACCCCTTTAATACCCCTTTAGCTGGCAGTCAATGCGCCAAATTTATGTACATAACTTTGACATATTCACTGCCTGTCTAAATCTATTCCAGCTCCCTTCTTGCGTAGATTTAGACCATTTTCTAAAACAGGCGCAGAAAATGATAAATGAGACTGGTCTACTCCCCTGTCCCCTTCATTTCCCACCATTCCACGCCATGCCCACTTTTTTAGACCTGGCATGAGCGGGTGGCATATATCTGTTTGTCAATGACCCCCTAAATTTCTCAGAGTGCAAGTAACCAAACCAAGTTCTCTGTGTGCATTGAATCACCAAGAATACAAGGGGAATTCAGCGGCAGAATTGTGAATGCAGCTCTGGGCTATAGTACAGGCTGCAATTCAGGGTCAGTACAAGATAAGCAATAGATTTGCACTGAGAATAGGACAATTAAGCAAGGGAAGAATTGGATTCCATGTAGCTTCCGAGTCAGATTGTCAGCAGACACAGAGGCTTGTGATCAGCCATGTCTGTTACATTCATTCTACCATAAACTGCAACCTGTATTCTCCCTTGCTGCTTATTCATTTGTAGTGTTCGGGTGAATTTACATGTGGACATATTGCTTCACATTTTGTGCTAAAAATTCACAGCAATTCTCAGTACAATACATGGAGGATGGCGTTTTTTGAACACCCTATTTATATGTAAGGAAAAAAATTTGCACAGAATTCGAAACATGATGCACATTTTCTAATGTTTTTTCTAATGTCATGGATTTGTGCTACAATTTTATTGCAGATCTCACCCCTTGTAACGCATGCATGGAAATCCAAACCACCATACTGTAGAAGTCAAAACCCACAGGAAATATGTTTGGATTTTATCTCCAATTCATTGTGGATTTTACGGCAAATCCACAATGGAAAAAGCCTGAAATTCGAGGGTAATTTCAAGTTATTAGGGTTGAATGCAGTGGCGTACATAGAGAAGTCAGGGCCCCATAGCAAGGATCAAACTAGGACCCCAAACAGGACAGAAGGGTTTCCACCTAAACCCTTTTCAATGACCCTTGGCCCATTTTTTCCACTGCCTCATTTACTAAAAGTTGTCCTGATCAATTTTTCACCCCCAGTAGAAGATCCCAACTAAGACTGTGTCCCCTCTTGCCCTGGGCCCCATAGCAGTCGCATGGTCTGCCGCTATGGTAGCCCCTGGTTGAATGAATCAATCTTCTGATCATAGAGCGATTTGGTGGATACCTCGGCACAGAAGCCAACTTCAGATTCCTATTTTAAAATGTTTTTAAATCCACAAAAGTGTCATGCAACTTTGGATGAGATGAAGTTTTCCTACACAGAGCAAATACATTGTAAATGCTGTATGGAAAAAGCATTACAAAGTTTTTTAACAAATCGACTTTGGATGTATGATCTGAAGCTCACCGATTTGCTCAACCCTAGTTGTTATGTTTTTTTATCTGTTTTTTAATAGCTTTTTTATGGTTAATATGAATTTTTTAATTGCCATTTTAAAGGGTTTCTCTCACTTCAGCAAATGGCATTTATCATGTAGAGAAAGTTAATACAAGGCACTTACTAATGTATTGTGATTCTCCATATTGCTTACTTTGCTGGCTTCATTCAACAACACTTTAGCGCAGATGCCCAGGACTGGAACTGCTGCGCATGTGTGCTTATGCAAGCTCCCTCATTACCGGCCACCAAAGAGGATGTCGCTTTTTCCCATAGTGTGCAAGCACGACCACCTAAGCTGATTAGCAGTATATAATGTAATGGAAAAATGAATCCAGCCATCAAAGCAATATGGACAATCACAATACATTAGTAAGTGCCTTGTATTCACTTTCTCTACATGATAAATGGCACTTGCTGAAGTGAGACAACCCCTTTAAGAAACTTTCTTATTGTTCTTTGCTCCCTTGGTTTTTTCATACAGCAAATCATGCAACATACTTTGGGTGTGGCGTTTCTTCAGACATTTTCAAAAAAGGACTAAAAAACACCATCCCCCCCAAAAAACACAAAACAAATCCATAATTTCAAAGCATATTTTTACAAGCCAAAAAATGCCAATAAAAACCATAGCAGCAGCCTTAACTTGAAAAACTCACTCAACCTCATCATTTATGAATTCACAAATACTTCATTTGGCATTAAGTTAATTAAACCACCATTAATTCTCCCAGTACCAACTTACATGACAGTACATCTAGAACTTGTATCAGTGGTACAGTGTATTCTGCCTATAATTTTACAATCATCTCCAGGAATCCTTATTTCAGGGTGGAGTTAATTGCAGGGACGTTTGTCATGAGCATTAACTGGCAATCATTCTATGGGAATGATTAATGAAAGGCAAACATTTATATCGCTTCAGGAACCTGTGATCAGTTCCCATCATAAGAGGTTGTTAATATTCTAGGAAACCACAGGCCTCATGCACACCTTCAGGTTTAACTGAGCCGTAACATAACATTTATAGAGGTATATGAGGCCCAACTATACCTCCCTGCCGCAGGGACTCTGGGCACCTTCATGCTGGTTTAATGCATGCGCCATGTGAATGAGGCTGTAGTCCTAGGTAGAGATAAGCGAATTACCTAAAATTCATTTTGGGTCCGAATTGGCAAACATATTCGATCCAAGAATGAATTGATTCTTCCAGCATCTAAAGAGCTTTAAATGTTCTTTCTCTCTAACTCTCTCCCTCCCTCTGTCTCCCTCTCTCACACTTTCACTCTTTCTCTTTCTCTCTCTCTCACTCTCTCTGTCTCCCTCTCTTTCTCTCTTACTCTATCTATCTCTCACTCTCTCTCTGTCTCTTCCTCTCTTGCTTTCTCTCTCTCTCTCTCTGTCTTCCTCTCTCTCTCTCTATTTCTCTTCCTCTCTCACTCTCTCCCTCCCTCTGCCTCCCTCTCTCACACTCTCTCTCTCACTCTTTTTCTCTCTTTCTCCCTCTCTTGCTCTATGTCTCCCTCTTTTTCACTTTTTCTCTCTCCCTCTCTCTGTCTCCCTTTCTCACTCTTTCTCTCTTTTATTCTCACTCTCTCTCACTCCGTCCCTCTCCCCCTCTCTCTATCCCTGAAAAAATTCTCCCAAATTGAATCTCAAGAATGATTCTAAGAAAACAGATTAAAAAAAATTCAGCTCAAATTTTGATTTCACAGAATCGATTTGCTCATATCCTAGGTAAAATGCCCCTGTTCGACGCCCATTCACTCCATGTCTTCAATTTACAGTACGTAAAGTCCTGCTTAGAACTTATTATTCCTGGAACCTATTATTTCCTGGAAAAAAGTTAGTAAATACAGTAACTAGTACATCAATGTTAGATAGTGCCATAGAAATGATGCTGGAACCACATAGGTGACAGTGTTCGGATGACGTCACCCCGTCCAATATTCCCTATAGGATGTATCTACAAAGCTCTGGAGTGTTCCTGTCCAACACTGCAGAAGACCTCAGCACTGCTTACCACTGGACTGTTACAGATACAGCTATGTACACATTTATGTTAGAGACTAAATTCAGGGATGGACTGGGAACTTAATGTTGTCCTTGAAAAGTATTCCCATCTCCCATTTAGTAGGCAGGTCCAAACTGACAGAAGAAGAGGCAACAAAAGTAGATGGGGCCAACACAAGTAGGCAAGGTCAGCAATACCATACTGTAGCGTAAAATACTTCCCCAGAAGCTGTCCTTCTGTGGTGGCCATTAATGGCTGCCATGTTCTCTCCTCCTCCTCCAGTTATCTCTAATTAAGATATGGAGCAGGGGGCTTAGGAGGTGAGATGCAGACCACAGAGCCAAGTGAGGTCTACTTCAGCTCCATGGACTTCCCCTAGTTAGAACCCTATAGTGCCCTGGTAGTATGCTTCCCAAATATCCTCATATCAGAGAATGATAGAGTTTAATGCATACACAACTGCATCACACATCCTTTTAATGTTATTTTTATTTTTCTTAAATAAATGTGAACACTCTTCTATGGACTGGCAGCGCCTTGTACTCTGTTTTTTCTTCTCTGATACTTGCCTTGTGGTTACCATATATTGGGACCACACAGTGGGAGCAGCAGCCGTAATCGGGACGCGGAGGAGTGGATCACTCTCATCCCTAACAATTGGCTTTTCTTATCCACGATTTGGTCAACATATATCACACTGCGCTGATTTTTCCTGTTTTAGGTGGTTTACAGTATTGCACTCGGGTTTTCAAATCTCCTCAAGTGGTCGAGGGAAGAAGAATAAAATAAAATACCTGAGGACTGTTCCAAGTCGGCACCTCTATTGCAGGTCACAGGCCTTTTAAAGCGGCATTCTGGTTGTTACAAGTTAGACCCTATCCACAGGATAGGGAATAACTATTAGATTGGTGAAGGTCATACTGCTGGGACCCCTACCAATCATGAGAACAGGGGTCCTGTTCCTCCTGTAGCCCCCCTGAAGAGAACAGAGCAGCCACTCCGTTCTTTCGTAGAGAGTTCCGGAGATAGCGGTGCTCTGTATTCGGCTCATTCTTATAGAAATGAATGGAGCAGCACCATGCATGCCCTGTTCTTTTCAGGGGAGGAGCATGGTTCTCATAATCGGTTGGGGTCCCAGCGGTAGCACACTAAGCTAATAGAGGATAACTTGTAACAACTGGAATACCCCTTTAAAGCATGAGACTCCTATATCGATGTGCCAGTTGCACACTACCTCATACAGTGGCCAATGAGGATGGACAGCAGGTCAGGGAGCCATGGTCTCCTATGTGCCACCACAGTATTCAACTGTATCACTGTCCTGAGGACAACCGTACAGTTGAATTCAAGAGGGCACCCGTGGCTGCCGGTCAGGTACAAAAATACATGATGCTCTCAAAGTTAATTAATGCTGAGAACATCAGATAGTTTTGTACCTGGCCAACGGCAATGAGGAGGGGTCAGGCTTCCCCAAGGTCACCGGTTCCCCGGAAAATTTCCCTGTAGGTTCTACAGCCAGCCTGCCCCTGCTAACATTTAATGAGAGGAAAACCAGTGCATGCAACAGAAGGATGAACACCACACTAAAACCATGACCTCCAAGTCAATAGGGTCCGTCTGGCAACATTGATATCTGTAGTGCTGCAGTGTCATGGCTTCTGTCATATATGGTAGCGACGATGCATATATAAACAGAATCTAAGCTTCTATTTCAATTCTAATTATTGATCTATTATAATGCCACAAAAAGAAAAAATGTCAGACTAAGACAAAAAGAAATTAAGTTGTCTACCATCATGACAGATAGGATTGCTAGTTAAAAACTGATGATAAAATGGTCATTCTCATTGTGTTTTCAGAGCAGAATTTCCATTTGTCTCCATAACATGCAGTATGCTCTTCCTCAGGTAGGATTTAAGGAGTATTCCGGTTGTTAAAAGTTTTCCCCTCTCCATAGGATAGGGGATGAAATTAGATCTGTGGAGGCCTACTTTAAGGAACCCTCACCAATTATGAAAATGAGCATCCAGATCAGAGCGTCCTCCCTTAGAGCATCCTCCCCATGGGGGATAGCCTGGGGCCTTGTGAAGGCTCCTATGCCTCCCATAGTAAACTGCCTTTACAGCTGTGTGGCAGTTCTATTGCAGTCTGTGGTCTGTGGTGCTGAGAATTGTGAATGCTGTATTTGGACTTTATTTGCAAGTAACAAAGACCACAAATCTGTCAAACCAGCCTTATCATTGCCTTGCACCTCAAAACCCACCTACACAAAGGGCATCATGCCTAACATCAAGCAGGAACCCCTCGAAACCATAGTGTGCCTCGAAGGGAAGTAAAAGTGCGCCCTTCCCATCACAGAACCTCCTACTGGGGGGCAGTAGGAGTTTTTAAGTTCTGCCATCTGTTGCGTACAACTCTCAAATTTATCTAGCAGTCTAGTGTATTCGCGTATTAGACACAACGAGTCTTTTTTGGTGAATTAAAACCTTTAGAGACCGTGTTACGATTGTGCTGGGTGTAGTGAGGTGGGAGAGGTGCACATCTCCACCATCACAAGTACACCAAAAGAGATATACTGGTATAGTTCGCACGGCAGGCAGGGTTTTTAATAGGGGTGCTCACAGTCAAGCATTTTTAGCTGTATGAATTAAAAGTTATTTTTTATATTAAGTTAAATCTGGGTCAAGTTGGGCAATTGGCTACAATTAGCCGTGTGGTGTGCATTGCAGAACATTACACATTTTTGGTTAAAAATTTCATGAGGCTGAAAACCCCATTAGGCTTCTGATGGGAGATGAGAATTCGAGCAACACTGGAGTTAGACTAATAAGAATTGTCCAACTGAAAAATGTCCCCCAAGGCAGCAAATGTGATAAAATAATAAAAGAATGTATATACACCCATTTCTTCCTCCGCTACATCTGGCACCACTGCTCTGCTGCTCCCTCCCACTGCAACCATTATGTCATCTTTGTGGCTGCAGTGATGATGTACCCATTTATCACTGGTTTCAGCAGTATACAACAAAAAGCCTCTGAGGGCGTGTGGCTGATGATTGACTGCAGTGGTCACATGGGCAGGGTTACACAACCAATGAGGCCAAGTGAGCCGATCGCCTCAGGCAGCACCAGGTAGGGGGAAGAGGGAGACAGCAGAAGAGCCATGGGCAATGGGCGCTTTCATTGTGGCAAAGGGGTTAAGTTAAGAAATTGGCATTGGGAAAGGGGTGCCGTTTCAGTTTTCTCCTCAGGCAGCAGAAAGGCTAGGTGCACCCCTATACAGCACTGGAAGTGTTGAGAGAGGAAACAGGTTAAAATACATTATTTTATTATTTTATCGGCCTTTGAGGGACTTTTTCTCTGATAATTCAGACCTTAAAAAATGGTCACACAGTAATAATAGATTCAGAATATTCCCATCCAGTCCTAGTATCAATGGCCACAGCCATTAGTAATCACAACTGATCTTTTGGGATACTTTTTGATCAAAATTAGGGATGAGCGAACCGAACCGTAACGAACCAGATTCGTTACGAACTTTCCCAAAAGTTCGGTTCGTCACCGAACCGAATTTTGATAAAGTTCGTAACGAATCTGGTTAAAATAACGGCGACGCCAAATATACGCATATTTATTGAGAATGTACGCTAATGCGTACGTATTCCGTTAAGTAGCGTACTTTTAACAACGCTACACTGTATGTTCGTTACTTGAGTAGGAATGTTCGCAGACACAGTGTATTTGTACGCTAATGCGTACATATTCAGTTAAGTAACGTACCTTTGACAACGCTACACTGTATGTTCGTTACTTGAGTAGGAATGTTCGCATTAGCGTACGCATTAGTTTAAATTCTCAAATATGCGTATATTTTGCGTCGCCGTTGTTGAAGTCACTTAGATTTTTTCTACTTTTTTCATTGTAATAGCAACTGAAAGTAAACGAAACTATACCCTACCAGACTCCCATTATTGTTGCAGCAATTATTCAGCCATTATAGCAAGGTTCGTTTTAGGTTCGGTTCGTACTTCAAGAAAATTCACCGAACCGAAACGAACTTTTCAAAAGTTTGCTCATCCCTAATCAAAATACATACAGTCGTGTGCATGAGCCCTAAGGGAGAAGGAATTAAATACTCCATCTGATATATGTGATTGAGCCCTGTCTTTTAATGAGTTTAGATTGGTATTGGTATAAGTGAAAAAAGAAAAAGATTCAACAAAAAAAATGCTTGTGTGAATGTGCATTTAAAGGGTTTTTGAGCTTTATGATCCTTTACTAAGGAGAGGTCCTCAATATCAGATTGATGGGGATCTAACACTCTCGGAAACCCTTGCTGACCAGTTGAAATGAACTGGCCTCGATGCCTCTGCGAGCACTACAACCTCCTCTAATTGTTGACCACCATGCCATCTACTAAGGCCTGTTTCACATCTGTGTTTGGCAGATCCAGCTGGAAACAGCCTGCCAGATCCGTGATTGCCCGGAGCTGCCAGTTTTCCATCCGGCCCCATAAACGCCATGATCCTGCCTTCCCTGACGCCATATGATCTACACAAGTTACACCGCTGAAGAAGGTCCACTTGGACCAAAACGTTCTGTGATTTACTGTGCAAAAATTGTGATATAAATATCTGGATCAGAAATCCTTTTGATGTCTTTGTAAAGGATAATAAACTATATCTCTATTTGCAAGATATCACTGGAGTGCAGTGATTTTTCTTCACTCCATAAACTGGAATCGGCCTGACAAAAACAGCTGCGTACAGCAGTTTATTGCCCAGACGATTCTCGGCATGTTTGGGGGTTGCGGCCGGATCTCTGCCAGTCCCCATTATAGTGGATGGGGCCAGTGGGTGTCATAGTAAACACTAGTGTGAAACTGCCTTAGTAGCAGGGGTACAGGGCAATTACAGATCAGTCCCATTCCGGTGAGCATGAGCACCACTGCCCTTCATTCGGCTGCTCTCCAGGGGTACTGAGAGTCAGATCCCCACCTATTTATTATTCATATCTGATATCTTGAGGATAGGCCATTAATATTGTGTAGCCATAATACCCCAAATTCTTCAGGTCACATAAAAGTCATATTATTATACAATTCAAAAGTTTTAAATCACATATTAAAATAATAACTGAGTGCAAAACTGTACGTGTAGATTATCAATATGTAGCAATGTAAAGAACTGGGCTCACATACTGTACAGACTTCTACTCTAGTATACCACTGAATATCTGTATGGTTACACAGGTCTAGAAATCCATCTATAACTCATGGGGTCAGCAACGAATGTAGTTACAATTAGGCCCCATTCACACTTCCGTATGTATGCACATCCTGGAAAACGGTCAGTTTTTTGCGGATCCGTTGTTCCGCAAAAAACTCCGTTTTTCCAGGACATCCGTTCCGTCTTTCCGTGAAAAACGGAAAGGATGTATCCATGTGTCCGCAAAAAACGGAAGGATGAATAACATCTTTTTTTTTTCACCCCTCCAGGAACGGAATCCGCAAATACGTCTTCCGCATTTACGGACGTCCCATAGACTTGTATTGGGCTACGGACCGCAAAACAGGAGGAAAAGTAGGACAGGAGGATTTCTGATTGCGGATCCGCAAAACGGAACGGAACAGAGAAACGGATGCGGACAACATACGGTGCAATGTCCGCATTTTTTCGGGACCCAATGAAATGAATGGATCCGCATACTATCCACATAATTGTCCGCAAATGCGGAAACGGATGCGGAGAGGATGCGGAGAGGATGCGGATGCAAAATACGGACGTGTGAATGGGGCCTTAGGCCTGTTTCACACGAACGTTGTGTTTTGCGGTCCGCAAATTGCGGATCCGCAAAAAAAACGGATGGCGTCCGTATGGCATCCGTATTTTTTGCGGATCCACTGTAACATTGCCTATCCTTGTCCGCAAAACGGACAAGAATAGGACATGCTCTACTTTTTTTTGCGGGCCACGGAACGGAGCAACGGATGCGGACAGCACACGGTGTGCTGCCCGCATTTTTTGCGGGCCCATAGAAATGAATGGGTCCGCATTTTTCATGTGAAAAATGCGGATCGGAGCCCGCAAAAAATGCTGTCGTGTGAAAGAGGCCTTAGGCCTCTTTCACACGACAGCATTTTTTGCGGGCTCCGATCCGCATTTTTCACATGAAAAATGCGGACCCATTCATTTCTATGGGCCCGCAAAAAATGCGGGCAGCACACCGTGTGCTGTCCGCATCCGTTGCTCCGTTCCGTGGCCCGCAAAAAAAAGTAGAGCATGTCCTATTCTTGTCCGTTTGCGGACAAGGATAGGCAATGTTACAGTGGATCCGCAAAAAATACGGATGCCATACGGACGCCATCCGTTTTTTTTTGCGGATCCGCAATTTGCGGACCGCAAAACACAACGTTCGTGTGAAACAGGCCTTAATCAGATGTGCTAAAGGTGCCTTTATACATCATTGCTCTAAAGATCATCATGATGGATGATTTCAATCACAATGATTGTTCTCCAGTTGAAATTTGAAGGATCTTTTTAGCCATTTAGATGCCATCATCTGGAAATAAGTCAGTTTAAAATTTTCGTCCGATAGTCACTAGTTCACGAATGACGTTTCCTAAAAGAACTTTCCGAGAGCATTCCCAAAAAGATCTTTGTCTATCTTCTGGGTTCATAGAACATGAATGGCCAGTTTGAATGACTGCAGTGGCCAATAAGACTATGGCTGCGTAGAATTCTGAAAGAGGAGACGTCATATCTGTCCTTTATACTTTCTCTCTACTTGTAAGATCCACTCCTGATTTTGGCTTCCAAAACTGCATCAGGAAACCTGACCATGTGGCCGTACCCTTAGTCTTGTGGCTTCCATATTTTTTTCTGCAGTACACTGCAGATGCACAAATTTTGTGATTCTTTTTCTTTTTTTTTAATTGCATTTCATAGATATGAATATAGGGAAACTATATTTATTGCCACACCACTTTGGCTGTCATGGATCACAAAATGACGCATGGGTCCAAACAGTAATTATTTTTTAACAAAAATGTAGTTAACAAAGCTGGATACCTGCTATTTAGCTTGAAACAACTGTGAAATCTAAGTCTATGCAGCAGATAGGAAATATATGGAAGCAGGGCACAAACTACAACAATGATACTAAGCTGGGCATAAAGGATTAAATATCTGGGGGGTAGATAGTCTAGTGCAATAATATACATCACTAGATAGTCTAGTATAATAATATACAGCACTGGATAGTCTAGTATAATAATATATATCTCTGGATAGTCTAGTATAATAATATACATCTCTGGATAGTCTAGTATAATAATATACATCTCTGGATAATCTAGTGTAATAATATACAGCATTGGATAATCTACTATAATAATATACAGCACTGGATAGCCTAGTATAATAATATACAGCACTGGATAGTCTAGTATAATAATATACAGCACTGGATAGCCTAGTATAATAATATACATCTCTGGATAGTCTAGTATAATAATATACATCTCTGGATAGTCTAGTGTAATAATATAAATCTCTGGATAGTCTAGTATAATAATATAAATCTCTGGATAGTCTAGTATAATAATATACATCTCTGGATAGTCTAGTATAATAATATACATCTCTGGATAGTCTAGTGTAATAATATAAATCTCTGGATAGTCTAGTATAATAATATAAATCTCTGGATAGTCTAGTATAATAATATACATCTCTGGATAGTCTAGTATAATAATATACATCTCTGGATAGTCTAGTATAATAATATACATCTCTGGATAGTCTAGTGTAATAATATACATCTCTGGATAGTCTAGTATAATAATATACATCTCTGGATAGTCTAGTATAATAATACACAGCACTGGATAGCCTAGTATAATAATATACATCTCTGGATAGTCTAGTATAATAATATACATCTCTGGATAGTCTAGTATAATAATATACATCTCTGGATAGTCTAGTGTAATAATATAAATCTCTGGATAGTCTAGTATAATAATATAAATCTCTGGATAGTCTAGTATAATAATATACATCTCTGGATAGTCTAGTATAATAATATACATCTCTGGATAGTCTAGTGTAATAATATAAATCTCTGGATAGTCTAGTATAATATATAAATCTCTGGATAGTCTAGTATAATAATATACATCTCTGGATAGTCTAGTATAATAATATACATCTCTGGATAGTCTAGTATAATAATATACATCTCTGGATAGTCTAGTGTAATAATATACATCTCTGGATAGTCTAGTGTAATAATATACATCTCTGGATAGTCTAGTGTAATAATATACATCTCTGGATAGTCTAGTATAATAATATACATCTCTGGATAGTCTAGTATAATAATACACAGCACTGGATAGCCTAGTATAATAATATACATCTCTGGATAGTCTAGTATAATAATATACATCTCTGGATAGTCTAGTATAATAATATACATCTCTGGATAGTCTATTGTAATAATATACATCTCTGGATAGTCTAGTGTAATAATATACATCTCTGGATAGTCTAGTATAATAATAGACATCTCTGGATAGTCTAGTATAATAATATACAGCATTGGATAATCTACTATAATAATACACAGCACTGGATAGTCTAGTATAATAATATAGAGCACTGGATAGTCTAGTATAATAATATACAGCACTGGATAGTCTAGTATAATAATACACAGCACTGGATAGTCTAGTATAATAATATACAGCACTGGATAGTCTAGTATAATAATTATAACAGCACTGGATAGTCTAGTATAATAATATTACAGCACTGGATAGTTCTAGTTATAATATAACAGACTGGATAGTCTAGTATAATAATATACAGCACTGGATAGTCTAGTATAATAATACACAGCACTGGATAGTCTAGTATAATAATATACAGCACTGGATAGTCTAGTATAATAATACACAGCACTGGATAGTCTAGTATAATAATATACAGCACTGGATAGTCTAGTATAATAATATACAGCACTGGATAGTCTAGTATAATAATACACAGCACTGGACAGTCTAGTATAATAATATACATCTCTGGATAGTCTAGTGTAATAATATACATCTCTGGATAGTCTAATATAATAATATACATCTCTGGATAGTCTAGTATAATAATATATATCTCTGGATAGTCTAGTATAGTAATATACATCTCTGGATAGCCTAGTATAATAATATACATCTCTGGATAGTCTAGTATAATAATATACATCTCTGGATAGTCTATTGTAATAATATACATCTCTGGATAGTCTATTGTAATAATATACATCTCTGGATAGTCTAGTATAATAATATACATCTCTGGATAGTCTAGTATAATAATATACAGCATTGGATAATCTACTATAATAATACACAGCACTGGATAGTCTAGTATAATAATATAGAGCACTGGATAGTCTAGTATAATAATATACATCACTGGATAGTCTAGTATAATAATATACATCTCTGGATAGTCTAGTATAATAATTAGGGATGAGCGAACCGAACCGTAACAAACCAGATTCGCTACGAACTTTCCCAAAAGTTCGGTTCGTCATCGAACCGAATTTTCAGAAAGTTCATGACGAATCTGGTTAAAATAACGGCGACACAAAATATACGCATATTTATTGAGAATGTACGCTAATGCGTACATATTCAGTTAAGTAGCGTAACTTTGACAATGCTAGACTGTATGTTCGTTACTTGAGTAGGAATGTTCGCAGACGCAGTGTATTTGTACGCTAATGCGTACATATTCAGTTAAGTAGCGTACCTTTAACAACGCTACACTGTATGTTCGTTATTTGTGCGGGAATATTCGCATTAGCGTACGCATTAGTGTAAATTCTCAAATATGCGTATATTTTGCGTCGCCGTTGTTGAAGTCACTTGGATTTTTTCCACTTTTTTCATTGTAATAGCAACTGCAAGTAAACGAAACTGTACCCTATCAGACTCCCATTATTGTCGCAGCAATTATTCAGCCATTATAGCAAGGTTCGTTTTAGGTTTGGTTCGTACGAATCCGAACTTCACTAAAGTTCACCGAAGCGAACCGAAGCGAACTTTTCAAAAGTTCGCTTATCCCTAATAATAATATACATCTCTGGATAGTCTAGTATAATAATATACATCTCTGGACAGTCTAGTATAATAATATACAGCACTGTATAGTCTAGTGTAATAATATACATCTCTGGATAGTCTAGTATAATAATATACATCTCTGGATAGTCTAGTATAATAATATACAGCACTGTATAGTCTAGTGTAATAATATACATCTCTGGATAGTCTAGTATAATAATATACATCTCTGGATAGTCTAGTATAATAATATACATCTCTGGATAGTCTAGTGTAATAATATACATCTCTGGATAGTCTAGTGTAATAATATACATCTCTGGATAGTCTAGTATAATAATATACATCTCTGGATAGTCTAGTATAATAATATACAGCACTGGATAGCCTAGTATAATAATATATAGCATTGGATAGTCGAGTATAATAATATAAAGCACTGTATAGTCTAATATAATAATAATAAGCACTGAATAGCCTAGTATAATAATATACAGCACTGGAGAGCCTAGTATAATACATACAGCATTGGATAGCCTAGTATAATAATATACAGCATTGGATAGTGTAATATAATAATATACAGCACTGGATAGTCTAGTATAATAATATACAACACTGTATGGTCTAGTATAATAATAAACAGCACTGGATAGTCTAGTATAGAAATATACAGCACTGGATAGTCTAGGGTAATAATAGAAAGCAGTGTATAGCCTAGCATCATAACATACAGCACTGGATAGTCTAGTATAATAACATACAGCATTGGAAAGTGTAGTATAATAATATACAGCATTGGATAGTCTACTACAGGCATGGCCAACCTGCGGCTCTTTAGCTCTTGTAAAACTACAACTCCCTCCATGCCCTGCTGTAGGCTGTAAGCTGGCCATCCCTGGTCTACTATAATATAAATATAGTTCTCGATAGTCTATTATAATATTATCCAAATAAGCTACAGGATAGTCTAGTATAATAATATAAAGTACTGGATAGCCTGGTATAATATGCAGCACTGGACAAAATAGTATACTAATATACATCACTGGATTGCCTACTATGATAATATACAGCACTAGATAGTCTAATATGATAATAAACAGCCCTAAATAGTCTAGTATACTAAAACATTGCACTGGATAGTCAAGTATAATAATATACAAAACTGGATAATCTAGTATAATAAAACACTGCACTGGGTAGTCTGGTATAATAACATGCAAAACTGGATACTCTAGTATAAAAATATACAGCACTGTAAAGTCTAGTAAAATAATATACGTACAGCACTGGATAGTCTAGTATAATAATATACGTACAGCACTGGATAGTCTAGTATACTAATATATAGCACTGGATAGTCTAGTATACTAATATATAGCACTGGATAGTCTAGTATACCATATATAGCACTGGATAGTCTAGTATACTAATATATAGCACTGGATAGTCTAGTATACCAATATACAGCACTGGATAGTCTAGTATACTAATATATAGCACTGGACAGTCTAGTATACTAATATATAGCACTGGATAGTCTAGTATAAAAATATACAGCACTGTAAAGTCTAGTATAATAATATACGTACAGCACTGGATAGTCTAGTATACTAATATACAGCACTGGATAGTCTAGTATAATAATATACGTACAGCACTGGATAGTCTAGTATACTAATATACAGCACTGGATAGTCTAGTATACTAATATATAGCACTGGATAGTCTAGTATACCAATATACAGCACTGGATAGTCTAGTATACTAATATATAGCACTGGACAGTCTAGTATACTAATATATAGTATTGGACTAGACTGTCCAGTCAGTGGATACCCTATTATAATAAAATGTAGCACTGGATAGCCCAGTGTGCTTATATACAGCATTGGATAGCCTATTATAATAAGATAAAGCACTTGATCGCTCAGTATTATATACAGCACTGGATAGCCCAGTATTACTATATACAGCACTGGATAGCCCAGTAGTATTATATAAAGAACTGGGTAGCCCAGTATTATATACAGCACTGGATAGCCTATTGTAATAAGATATAGCACTTGATAGCCCAGTATTATTATATACAGTACTGGATAGCCCAGTATTAATATATACAGCACTGGATAGCCCAGTATTATTATATACAGTACTGGATAGCCCAGTATTATATACAGCACTGGATAGCCCAGTATGATTATATACAGCACTGGATAGCCCAGTATTATATACAGCACTGGATAGCCCAGTATTATATACAGCACTGGATAGCCCATTTATATACATCACTGGATAGCCCAGTATGATATATACAGCACTGGATAGCCAGTATTATTATATACAGCACTGGATAGCCCAGTATTATATACAGCACTGGATAGCCCAGTATTATTATATACAGCACTGGATAGCCCAGTATTATTATATACAGCACTGGATAGCCCAGTATTATATATACAGCACTGGATAGCCAGTATTATTATATACAGCACTGGGGATAGCCCAGTATTATTATATACAGCACTGGATAGCCCAGTATTATTATTATAGCCTATACAGCACTGGATAGCCCAGTATTATTATATACAGCACTGGATAGCCCAGTATTATTATATACAGCACTGGATAGCCCAGTATTATTATATACAGCACTGGATAGCCCAGTATTACTATATACAGCACTTGATAGCCCAGTATTATTATATACAGCACTTGATAGCCCAGTATTACTATATACAGCACTAGATTGCCGGGTGAGATAATACAGGACAGACATTCTGTTTGTAAAGAACTAGGAGGAACATTTCACCTGTCTTTAGTAATTTCCCATGTGACTCTGGATGCATGGCACACAGCAATTATGACAGAGGTGTCACTTTTTAGGGTTGCTCTGTCGACATTTATGAAATCTTTGACACCAGAGGAGGTTCATGAGCAACGTTACCCACATAGAAAATGTCTAGGATTATCAAAAGTGATATGTATGTATCCTATATAAATATTAATATTTCATCATAAGCAGCGTTTACAATAGTCTGAGTCATATTATACAAACAATATACCTGGCTCAAGGATATGAATGTTTTTGTGCGAAATTACACTGAACTGTGTTATTTTAATTAAGTTATATTATTTCATAGCATTTAGTATTTGGTATGTGATGACATAAATGTGTGTGAGGTAATGGAGACTTGTCCAAACCTAGCACAGAACGAAATAAAAAAAAATGTTATATATATAAAGAGAGAGAGAGAGAGAGAGAGAGAGAGAGAGAGAGAGAATATAAATATGTTATAATAACTATATATATATATATATATATATATATATATATATATATATCAGCAATTCTTATGAAATTGACCAGAAGTCCAGAATTTGCAGGTACCCTCTGGTGTAATATTATATTTAAAAATGTGCATACAACAAAAAATATTGATTTCCTAGATAAATTATTGTAATACTCGGAAGGCTTCCAGCCTCCAGGGCTAAATTAACTCTTGCAATCATGTCGGTAATTATAAGCCCATGTTAAAAAAAGGTCGTTTAATTGTACAAATTAATTGCAGTTTCATCTGAATGCAAAATTTCCCATATGCGCAGAGGGATATTAGGCCGCAATATGCGGTAATAGAAGACGTTCATATTGTTAACCCCAACATATTGTCCCATCATCATCATTGTAATGGTTTTCTAAAATGATTTACTTTGTGAGATATCTAGATATGAGACAGACGAATAATAGATAATAGATTGATAGCTAGATTGTAAGATCGATATGAGGAGATATACAGATATCATAGATAGATATTAGATAGATAGATAGATAGATAGATAGATAGATAGATAGATAGATAGATAGATAGATAGATAGATATAGATAATAGATATGAGATAGATAGGTAGACAAATATTAGATAGATAGATAAGATAGATAGATAAATAGATAGATAGACTTATCTAGATGTTATGTTATGCTAGGTGTAGATATAACTATTCCATTTCGTTAGACACCATAATCTTTCCATCGCACTGTGTGAATATATCGATAAACTATCTAAGGAATAGAAATTATAAAGGCAAAATCCACGAAGAATGATACAGAAAATATGATGCGCATCAAAATGGCGCAATGGACCGAATTATTTTTGAAGGGTTGACTTCAGACACACACAAAGTCGCACCGACAGACTGCAGATTTTTACCTACACAGTTTAAAATAGAGAAATGGCGCAGAAACTTGAAATTGGAGCAGAACGGTGACACAGGCAATACAGGTGTGAACAGGGCCATATGTAGTTCTGACAAAGGATCCACCAGAACAACCCCAGCATTGGTACTGATACCAATATTGATACTGATACCGGTACTGATACTGATACACCTCCACATGGATCTCGTTGGGAAAAAGAACAGAATGGCGCAAAAGCCAGAGACAATTCCAGACATGGAACCTGTCCATACCTGTAGAGCTAGATTATCTGTCTATCTATCTATCTATCTATCTATCTATCTATCTATCTATCTATCTATCTATCTCTCTTTATCTATATCTATTTAATTTCTATCAATATTATTATCTGTGTTCTATATATTTCTGTCGATCTAGTATTTATCCTATATATTATCTACTGTATGTGATCTAACTTCTCTCTATATTATCTGTGTGCTGCTGCTACTATCTATCTATCTATCTATCTATCTATCTATCTATCTATCTCATATCTATCTAACATCTACTTAATGTCTATATTTGTCTAAACATTTAATTTCTATCAGTATTATCATCCATTTGTTTCTTTAATTTATATCTATAAATATTATATATTTTTTATTTCTATCTATATTTAATTTATATCAATAGTATTATCTATTTCTTTTGCTCTAGTATTTAGTTTTGATTCCTAACTCTTATCTACTGTATGTAACTATCTATCTATCTATCTATCTATCTATCTATCTATCTATCTCCTAATCTACCTATCCATCTATTCTACCTGATTTCTCTGTAGATTCTCTCTCTGGCTGAGCCTCCCTCCAGCAGGAGGCCTGTCAGATGTCTTACCTCCACTTGGTCCTGCGGTTCTGGAACCAGGTCTTCACCTGGGCGTCGGTCATCTTCAGCGCCTTGGCCAGGGCGGCCCTCTCGGCAGAGGCCAGGTACTTCTGGCGGTGGAACCTCTTCTCCAGCTCGCAGATCTGCAGGCGGGTGAAGGAAGTCCGCGGCTTCTTCTTCTTGGGCGGTGTCCGGTTCTGGTACGGGTGACCTATACGGCGTGTTACAGTGAACGGTGAGAGGGCCACTGGAGCGGGAGACAGAGGCACAAGCGGCAGCGCCATCAGCAGCGGAGAGACAGGAGCACAGTACAACACAGCACCGCTACCTACATCTTACTATATGGCAAAAACCTGCACATTATATCATAGAACCTATACATTACTGTATACAGGAGACCTGTACATTATATATCAGAAACTTTGACATATATACTATGATAGAAACCTATACATTTCTAAACACAGGAGACATGTAGATCATATATCAGAAACCTATACATTAGTATATACAGGAGACCTGCACATTATATCATAGAAATCTGGATATCATATTATAGAAACCTAATCATTACTATACACTGGAGACCTGTACATTATATTATAGAAACCTATAAATTGCTATACACAGGAGACCTGTAGATTATATCCTAGAAACCTAGACATATATACTATGCTATATGATAGAAACCTACATATTACTATACACAGGAGACCTGTACATTATATATCAGAAACCTAGGCATTATTATATACAGGAGATCTGCACATTATATCAAAGAAATCTATACATATATACTATACTATATGATAGAAACCTACACATTACTATACACAAGAAACATGTATATTATATATCATAAACCTATACATTACTAACTACAGGAAACCTGTACATTATATAATATACTGTATAATAGAAACCTACACATTACTATACACAAGAAACATGTATATTATATATCATAAACCTATACATTACTAACTACAGGAAACCTGTACATTATATAATATACTGTATAATAGAAACCTACACATTACTATACACAAGAAACATGTATATTATATATCATAAACCTAGACATTACTAACTACAGGAAACCTGTACATTATATAATATACTGTATAATAGAAACCTACACATTACTATACACTGGAGAGCGGTACATTATATCATAGAAACCTGTATATTATATCGTTAGAAACCTACACATAGAGTATACCATATGATAGAAACCTAGACATTACTATCTACAGGAAACCTACATATATATATATTGACTATGTTCAAGAAACCTGTACATTATATACAAAGAACCCTGTACATTATATAATAGAAACGAAGACATTATTATATACCAAAAACCTGTATATTATATACAAGGAACCTGTACATTATATACAGGAAACGTGTACAAGAAATCACCCGTTCTAATAATCTAATATCTATCTATCTATCTATCTATCTATCTATCTATCTATCTATCTATCTATCTATCAACAGGCTGAACTGGATGGACAGATGTCTTTTTTCGGCCTTACAAACTATGTTACTATGTTGCTATGTTATCTATCTATCTATCTATCTATCTATCTTTATCTATCTCAATCATATGAAATGTAATAATATACAGATATAGCAGTATGTACTGATTAAATTAAAAACAAAAATGAAAGTGTCTGCATGAGAGTGTAAACAGCACAGGTATAACATTACCGACATTTAAAAATATGCATAATAATGTTTTCATTTATATAACAAAGCTAAGAATGACCGCCGCCTGGTGATAGGTAGAATAATTTCATATTTTAACTATACTGAAGGCGAAAAGTTTAATCTAATAGGAACCCAAAGTGACCGACTGTTACATCTGAAATTATGAAAATAATAATAATAATAATAATAATAATAATAATAATAATAATAATAATAATAATCACATTACTAGGATGAATAATTTTATCGAGTAAATATCTAGTGTATAGATAGTATGTATAGATCTATATACATTCCTACATGCTAATGTATATGCACGGTATACATTACAGTTCCACTAGTTTTATGGCATTTCTTCTATTTTCTTATCTTATTTCTTTTCTTCTATTTTATTTCATATTTAAGTGTCTAAATTAAATTTCGATTGTCATCTCAGCATTACAGCCATCACTAGGCCCCAACTGGACTCCTGCTCCAGCATTACCCCAGCTACTGTATATACTTTTTTCATTTTTAATTTACATTCTATCCATCGCAAAACTTTACCTAAAATATGTCTTTTATCATCTTTTGTCATACTGTCTGTCATTCAGCAGTCTGGTAAATAACAAAAGTAGAGTAATCCCACTGGACTTGTGTGTGTGTGTGTGTGTGTGTGTGTGTACATATATGTTTGTGTGTATATATATATATATATATATATATATATATATATACATATATATATATATATATATTAATAAATAATTCCTATAAAAATAATAGTAATAATATTGATAATTCTTATTCAATTTTACATTTATAAATCGAATGCAACACAACTACTACGAACAGTAAAAATAAAATTATATTATATATATACATGATTTTATTATTACTGTTAGTAGTAGTGTGTATATATATATATATATATATATATATATGCAGAATTCCTATTTTTTTGCATATAGTTGCATTTATATTCAGTATGCACAACAATAATTAATCTTAGAAGGCTAATAGCTAATTAATTAATAATTTAAATAAACAAATAATCATATTGATAATATATGTGGATAATAATAACAACTGGTAAAGTTTTATCCTGTGTCTAGCCTTTGGTGCTGCTGGTCCTACTAGATGTCCCATGTCCTACATGACCTCCTTTGATATGACACTTGGTAGGGTACAGAGTGCAGGCAGCAGCATTGGGAAGCACAGAGGCCAAGCAGAGCGTCCAGGCACCTACCTGTGAATCTGTCCTTAGTATACCTCCTATTACTCTCCATCCAGGGGAAAGTTAACCCTGTCAGGTTGTTCATATTGTTCATTGCCCCCACACTTGGTACAGTAGGCATTCCAGTGGAAATAGGTTGGTGCACGCTGCCAGTCAGAGGTCTATGGGCAGGAACCCTAATCACCCCAGCAGCATTGAGGTTGTTCCCATTCATGTTCATCCCCATGTTCATATTGTAAGAGCCTGTCAGGGAGGCCATGCTGCAGGCACTGCTGTTGTATCCGCCGGTGCTGTTGTTGCTGTAGCTGCCTGTCATGGTGTTGTAGGCACTGCTCACAATGCATCCCAATCCATAGTCTGAATCCTGGAGCCTGGAACTGGAAATCATACAACTCCCTTGATCTGGATTGTTCAAGATCTGATCAATTCCAAAGCTGATGGGTTCTGCATGGCTCTGGTGCAGGTGATGAGCCCCTATGTGATCCATGCTGTACCTTCCCACACTATGGTGGAGCTCCAGCCCCAGAGCTCAGATCACTTAAGAGATAAAAAATCGTAGCTTGGTCTCGCTTCAGTTGCTTCCAATTCCTGGGGCAGGATAAAAAGAGCAAAGGAAGAGCTGAAGTGGATAGTGCTTTTTGCATTTGGTTAGTGCTCTGTGTGCAAACTGTGACATCAATCACCCAGCCAGGAGGCCTGGAAGAGAGGAGCCAGGACTCTTCCACCCTCACTCACTGCCGATTGGCTGCAGCAGGACAACATGCACTTGAATGACAGCCTGAGAAAGGAGTCGTCTTCTTCACTGCCAAACCCAGCAGCCTCCAAGTGCCAGAGGAGAGCCCTACAAAGTCAAGTCAAAGAAGCATGATGTAGAGGAGAGGTGCAGATAATACCCAGCAGAAACCCATCTACAGACTGATAGTGATCTGGATACAGTGCAGAAAGATTATTGTGATGTAATATAGACAGAAAGATAGATAGATAGATAGATAGATAGATAGATAGATAGATAGATAGATAGATAGATAGATAGATAGATAGATAGATAGATAGTAGAGAAATAGAATAAACGGATAGATAGAATGAATGGATAGATAGACAGAATGAATGGATAGATAGATGGATAAAGATAGAGATAAGATAGATAGATAGATAGATAGACAGACAGATAGATAGATAGATAGATAGGCACAAAGGTAGATAGATAAATAGATCCATAGATCGATTGATACATACAGATAAGTCTATCTATCTATCTATCTATCTATCTATTATCTATCTATCTATCCAATATTTATTTATCTGATCTATCTTAGTATCTAATCTCTATCTATATTCACCATCATATCTTTATTTCTATTTTCGTTATTACTGTGGAGTAGTGTGTGTAGATAGATATAGATGTGTGTTAAATAGATTTATTCTAAATTATATATATATATATTAATCTATGTCTGTGATGTTTGGGTTTTGGTTAATTTATGAAAGAATGTTTTATTTACCCATCAATGTATTGTTGTTATTATTGTTGTTGTTGTTGTTGTTGTTGTTATTATTATTATTACATTGTCTATATCTCATTTATACCTCTTGGTTGTCGCCCCTCTGGTTGTCAGTGAATAGTCTCTTTGCTCCTGGAATGATATTACACATAGATGCGGCTATGACAGAAATCTGTTATTATTTCATGTCTTTTGAGACCTGGTAAAATAATTGGAGGCTTTATGATCACATTGACACCAGAAATGGTATAAATTGATAAGCAGCTATCAGTGTAATTTGCTTTACAGCAGACGATACATCTTCCATACACAATTTATGTCAATTCTCTTTCAATTGTGTAATTAAGCGGTGAGTAATGGGGCCGGTCAGGGTCTTGTTAGGATCTTGTATTATTCCTTATCTGCCGACCTCTCTGTACATTAGATTTCGGTGTATGGGGGTCCTGCAGGGTCTGACACCTCCTGGTCTCGCAGACGTTTAATCTGCTTCTGTTATTGGTGTTGGCACGATCTCTACCAGGACAAATAATCACTTTCACAGGATTCGCTAATTCAGTTTAGTTTTTCTTAATTAGGACCATTTGGATTGTTTACAGAGGACATTGCTGTAAGTAGCCCTGTCTGCTGGGGAGGAGGTAAGCTGAGCCCCACTCATTACACTGCATGGAGCAGAGGTCCCTTCTCCAGCCTTGGGCCATCATTAGTGATTCCCCTCTTCAGCCCTTGCTGGTGAGCTTTGTTTTTCCAGCAGAATATTATCTCCCACCAGTCTGCCACTGTCTTCATTCATGTCAACACAAAGGGCCCCATCAATACCTGGTGCTACACCCTATAGGCATCACATGGTGCAAATGTAAACTGGAAGGATTGGGAAATTTTGGTTTATGAATGCCAAATGAAATAGACATGAGGTCTGACAGATTTATTTATTCATTCATTTACTATATATATATATATATATATATATATATATATATATATACAGATAAACATTAATAGATTAAAAATAGATATAAGATAGATAGATAGAGAGATATGATGATATGAGATAGAAATACAATAGATAGAAAATAAATATTGAAAGAAAATAGATGGATAGATATGAGATAGATGATATAGATAGATAGATAGATAGATACATAGATATTAGATAGATAATGGATAGATGATATATAATAGATTAGATAGATAGATAGATAGATAGATAGATAGATAGATAGATAGATAGATAAACAGACATTGATAGATAAAGAATAGATAGGCAGATATAAAGAAAAAAGGCAGCACAAGAGAAACAAACAAGATGAACCAGAAGCCCAGGTGCAAGCCCAAAGGGTCAGACCCAAAATACAAAAAATGAAGATCAGGCTGCACACTGACTGAAGAAAAATCAAAAGAGTGTTTGTTCACCCATGCTGGGAATGCGACGTTTGTTCTCTGTATCTGAATCTTTCTTTCAAGCTTGAGAAAGGCTCAGATACAGAGCCGAAACGTGGAATTCCCAGCATGGGTGAATAAACACTTTTCATTTTTCTTCAGTCAGTGTGCTGCCTGATCTTCAAGAGATAGATACATAGATAATTATAAAGCAAGATAACCATGAAATAACTAGTCCTGAGACAGATAAATGAGGGTACAGCCACACAGGTTCCTGGTACAGTTTTGGAAGCCAAATCCAGACCTAGATAATAGAGAGATAGATAGATAGATAGATAGATAGATAGATAGATAGATAGATAGATAGATAGATAGATAGATAGATAGATAGATAATAGAGAGATAATAGATAGATAATAGAGAGATAATAGAGAGATAGATAGATAGATAGATAGATAGATAGATAGATAGATAGATAGATAGATATAGATATTTAGATAGATATATGTCAGGTATATGACTAGATAGATATGAGATAGATAGGGCTTGAGAAAGGCTCAGTCTGAGCCGAAATGTCGCGTCCTACACATGGGTGAATAAAGTTCCTCTGCTTTTCATTTTACTTTGAGAGTGCTGCCTATTTTTATGTTTTTTATTGAGAAGATCTTTGTCAGATCTGCAGGCATTGCACCTCACCATTCATATAGTGCTGCCGAGATTTTTCTGTGTGCTAGATAGATAGATAGATAGATAGATAGATAGATAGAGAGAAGTCTGCAGAATTTCTTTTAGAACACATTTCTTAATTTTCCATTTGCCACTTGTTCTTTTGGTCTGGGCAATTCATGTCAGATTTTCATAAGATGTAGAGAAGTTCTCCTGGTGACATATTTAATGTAAATGAACTAGAATATGAATATAGACGTGTGCATTCACCTCCTCTGCTAAAGATTTATTCTGCATTATCACAAGTGTCAGTCATACGTGTGCGGGGCTGGAACCATTTCATTGAATATGTTGGCTGGGCTCATTGTAGCATTTGTCTTTAGCGATGTATTAATACATATTCTGTAAAAGAAACACATGTTCAGGGATGTGGTGCTGTTTCCATCCGCTGTGGTCGGACTGGATCAAAAATCATTGTGGTTGTTATTTTTTTTTATCTGGCCTGTCCAGGTCCAGTAGCTTGCACCAGTAGAGGCTCTGGTATTGCTGACACAACTATTATATATGAACCGTGTTTCTAGGGGAGAATACCTTCATAATATGATACTGAATGTGATGGGGCATGGCGATACAGTTTGGGCCCATAGAGCGCAGTGGGTGTCATATTACAGAGGTGTAGGACACAACATTAATGGGGCGCACATCTTTCCATTTTTATCTCCATATTTCCAATAGAAGTCCTCCTAAGGCTACATGCACCCGAGTATGGGTGAACGCACACAAGATCCACATGAATTTCAATGTTGATTTATGGGTGTTTCTGCACCATATCCGCACCAATATCCTCAATGTCTAATTGCGGTTTTTGGTGTGGATTAAATGTGGTCTTGAAAAGGGTGAAATCCATTGAAAAGGAGGAAATCCGCAGCTAAAACCGCAAACATAATTGACTATGCTATAACTTTGGAAATCCTAATGACAGGTCAATTTCCGCACTGAAAAAATCTGCAAAGTGCACATGAGATTTGTGTAATTTCATACAGTTTGCTGATACTGTAATACGCTGCGGTTTTTCCCTCATGTGAATCTGCACAGAAAAACTGTGTGTATTCTGCACTGTGTGCGGGTGGCCTAAGGGTGGCTGCACACGATGCAGTTTATGCGTCTTTTCTGTGCGGAATAGGCTGGCTCCCATAGATCCTGCCATCCATTGTAGCTTCCCTCTGGCATAGTACAGGTATGCCTGAAAGAAACGGAAACCGTAACTGATCGCAGAGCTTTCTGTGGGATCGTTCCTGGCACCCAACACATTGGTTCTGATGCTTGATGTCTCCTAGAACCAAAGGGAAAAACGTAGCGTGCAGCATTTATCTGTTTGGCGCTTTCAGGCTATGAAGTCTGGAGCGTGCGCATACATACAGTTTTGTCCAGTTCTGGCATAAAACAACTGGCCAGACACAAGTGAGATTTGTACAGCCAACCTTAGACATGTGAGGCTAACTTCACATATATCAATTGTTTTATGCTGGCGCTGGACTTGAGCATGCAGCGTTTTCCATCTGGCCAGGGGCGGATTGGGAACTTAAAGTGGACCCTGCAAAAAAAACGAAAAGTGGCCCCATGTCATAGGCGGAACTAAATTGATAGAAGATAGGTCAATATAAGTAGGCAGGGACAACAGAAGTAGATGAGGCCTGCAATACCATAGTGAAGCACAAAGTACCGCCCCAACAGAATCAAATACTACCAGTGCAGTACAAAATACTGCCACCCTCTCTACGGTATTCAACTATATCACCATTGTGAGGATGGCAATACAGTTCAGTTCATGAGGACAACTGTGACCGTTGAGAATCAGATCATTATGTACCTGGCCTGCGGCCATCAGGAGAGCTTGAGTTGTCCTCTGGGCTTCGGCCCACCGGGAAATTTCTCTGCAGGGTCTATGGCCAATCCACCCCTGCATCCGGTGCTATTTGACATCCATCATCACAACTGATGCGCCTGATGTATGAGAACTAACCCATAGAAAATGATGGGATCAGTTCTGGCTCCCATCCCCTCCAGTGTCTTCTGATTCACAGTGGAGGGGATCGTGTAGGGGGCCTTAGACATTTTTCTTTTGCTTATGCTACCTCTTGGTTGGCTTACTTTAGACCAGTATTTTGTGCTAAAGTTGTGCTATTGTTGTGGTACATGGCGTTAAAAATTTGGCGCATTTCAAAACAATCCAGTCCCCTCTCCCCACATGTCTGCTTTACTAACTACCTACATTCCCCATACCATATAACTTCACGTAGTGCCTTTCCTCTATTATTGCTACTAGACATTTATGAACAGTCAGCAGTCTACAATAAAGGTCCCTCTGGGTGTTACCAGTTGGGGGTGTGTCCCTGCGCAGTCTGACTACACTGATTGGATAGTGTCAGACTGTGCAGGGGTAACACCCAGATGGGCCTTTAATATCGACCGCTGACCATTCATAAACTTATAGGAGGAATAACAAAGGAAAGGTACAACTTAGAGACATAAGAATAGATGCTCCAGAATTGTTATTACATGGGGAATGTAAGTAGTTATTAAATCAGACATGTCAGGAGAGGTGACAGGTCCTCTTCTATACACAGCTTAGCTAAGCTCCCTTTTTGTATAGAGAGTTGTGTCTAAAACACAAAATCTGCACGTTTGGCACATTTTAGTGCAATATGAGCCAGATTCTGGCACATTTTGCTTAGTAAATCCCCCAATGATACAGAAAAGGAGATGCACCACCAATGAGGCCAGGTGAGGTGATCGCCCCATGCAGCATCAGATAGGGGCAACAGGGGGGCAGCCGAAGTGCCATGGGCTGAAGGGAAGGTTAAGAAATTGGCATTGGTAAGGGGGGCGCCGTTTCAGGTTTAGCCTCAGGCAGCAGAAAGGCTGGGTGCACCCCTGGATACAAACTAGTCATGAAGAACTCATACAAACGTTACTTAGCAATCTGTATCCCTGAATTCCTTTTTTCATGCCCAATTCACTTCTGAGGCCCCCCTCCTATATAACCGGTCAGTCATGATTGCCCCCAATGTAATACAACGGCGAGTTTTGATGATGGATGCTTCTGTGCGCCTGACACAACTATGTCTTCAGTTGTGTCGGGCTCAGGGTGGGTTGACGGATGTCTGCATTCAGGATCCACTGGGTCACACTGCTGGATCTGTCAATTAGCCGGACGAGAAATGCTGCAGTCAACGTTTTTTTGGATCTAGAGAATACGCCAGATCACCGGACATATATGAACGTACCCTCAGGCATAAAACAACAGGCCGGACACAACTGATATACATAAGGCTCTGTCAGGGGTACATCTATCCTTTCTGCTGCCTGAGGCGAAAACTGAAACGGCGCCCCCCTTCCCAATGCAAATTTCTTAACTTCAGCCCTTCCCTTCAGCCCATGACCCTTCTGCTGCCCCCCTCTTTCTCCTACCTGTTGCTGCTGGAGGTAATGGCCTCACCCGGCCTCATTGGTGGTGCGCCCCTGGGCTCTGGTCAAATCTGCATTGGAGACTCTGTCACAGTTTTTTTCATAAATGGCAGAAAAAGTAGTGCAGAATGCTGAGCTGTTGTTTCCAGCTAAATGCCGACCAACATGATGGACACAGCGCTATTGTTGTCTGTCATGTAATGGAGACTAAACCTTTCCTACGGATGTAGCAGAGTTAACACTCAAAACTCTTAAATCAAATTTCTTAACTCATTGTGATGTTCTGAAACAAAAGCAATTGAAGGTGTCTGCTTAACACAACTAGTTTAGTTAACATGTCTAGTTAAAGGGGTCGTCCGCTTTCTACTATTGATGACCTGTCCTCAGGATAGATCATCAATATTAGATCGGCGTGGGTCTGACACCTAGTACCGCGGGGGTCTGACACCTTGTACCACCGCCGATCAGCTGTTTAAAGAGAAGGCAGCGCTCATACGCGCTCTATTTACCTACTCATCGCAGCAATTTCAGTGGTGAGCAGGTGTAATTACAAGTATGGCGGCCCCATTCCCTTCTATGGGGCTGCTCTGTTCATTCAAATAATTCAGAGCTATCCCACAGAAGTGAATGGGGACGCCATACTTGTAATTACACCTTCTCACCACTGCAGTTGCTGCCGCGAGCAGGTAAACAGTTGACCAGAGGGGGTGTTGGGAGTCAGACCCTCGCCGATCTGAGAGTGATGAGCTATCCTGAGGATAGGTCATCAATAGTAAAAAGTGGACAATCCCTTTAAGCATGTGTGTAAAGTCCACTACATCTATATCAATATATCAATAGATCCCGTTGTTGTCAATGTGAAACTTTTTGCACTAAAACCAACCACAAACGCCATAAGAACTATAGCACAAAAACCATTGGAGCTTCTTAGATGCCAGTCTTCCTTCAACTATTGTCTGTGCCGAAACACAAAGCAGAATTTCTTACTTCTATTTTGCACCACATTTCACCACAACAGGTGGAGGTCTATGCATCAGCAGCATCTGGACAGTCGTTTTACGCCAGAGACGGACACAACTGTCGTACTATATCCAGTCTTTAGTGCGCGCGTCCGGCATCTATAGCCAGAAAGTGACAGACAGAAAAATGCTGCAAATGACATTTTTCTGCCTGGCACTGGGAGGGAGACATCGAGTGTCAAAACTGATGTGCCCGATCTCACAGACAAGTATGGGACCAATTCTAGCATCAGTTTCCCTCTGGGAAAGGATGGCCATATATATGGGACCCCACCCTACACTCGCAGAAGTTCTCTTCAGCTGCCAATGACTATTATGACTTTCTGCAGGAACAGTCAAATGACCATGACATACATTTTTCGGGTGGTATCACATCAGTGTTTTATGGCTGTTTTTGATGCAGTTTGTTTTAAGCCAAAACCAGAAGTGGGTCCGGCAGAAAGGAAATATGGAAAAATAGAAGTCCTTCATTTATATTTCTTATTTTCTTCCAACCCAAATCTAGGTTTGGCTAAAACTGCATCAAATACTGCCCCATAAATTGTGAGCGACACCACCCTTAGGGCTCATGCACACAAACGTAAGGGATCTGTGGACCCTCCGTTTGTGGTCCGCGATATATGGGCACTGGATATGTGCACTCAGTGCTGCAGATGCAGACTCTTGGACTTGAATTGGTCCATAATCCGCAAGATATGGCAAAAGATAGGCCATGTCCTATCTTTTGTTTTATCTTGTTGATCACTTGAAAGGGTCCGGTTCCACAGAATGGTGTGAACACGACCAGCGCCAGTGTATTGTGGTCTGCTGCACAGGCACAGAGCCCTTACATTCGTCTGCATGAGAACTTAGAGAAATAATTTCTAAAAAGAACATACAAAAAATATTTCCAAACCTACAGTCTCTACTTATTTTCAAAGAGAACAATTTTGAACTAAACGTTAGTATAAAAGTCTGTTTTCTGTCTTTTTCTCTCTGGCAGGGCTGTCGTCAGTAGCAATGGATGGTGGGCCAGGAGGCAAGAATCTGGGTCTGTCATTCCCATCAGTCCAGGCTGAGGGAGCTGATCTACTGAACATAATCACAGAAAGAAACGGATTCAGTGGAACAAATCCTGACACAATCCGTATCGCAGAGGCCTACAGTGTGAAGAAAGCCTGAAAAATCAGATCCTGGCTGAACTGCTACAAACTTACACCAATTGATGGACCTTTACATAACATTTCCATAAGGATTCCTCAAATCATCCTTTAGGCCCCTTTCACACTTCAGGCCTCGTTCACATTTCCGTGTGAATGCCACGTCCGTAAAAAAAGCTTACGTGTTTCACCCGTGAAGCTGTCCATGAAGGATCCGTGGTTGGTCCATTCGTCCGTTTTTACCATCCGTGTGTCATCCGTAATTCACTGACGTTGCTCAACTGAAAATGAATTTTCAAAGAATCTCCTATTAGTCATCAGTGAAAAACGGACACAACATGGACACAACACGGATGTGTGTCAGTGATTTTCACGGACCTATAGACTTTAATGGGCGTGCTTGGTCCACATCATGGATCAAAGTAGTGCATGTCCCCCTGATTTTTTTACTGACCCATGATCAGTAAAAAAATACTGAAATGTGACCAGACACATTTAAATCAATGGGTGCGCGTGCTGTCCACAGAAAATGCGGACAGCACACGTCAGTGAAAAACGGAAATGTGAACAAGGACTCAGTGTTTGGTCCCGTGATTTGTGAGCCAAAACCAGGTGCAGGTGAAAACCACAGAACAGGTGCAGATCTTTCTAGTATACCTGATCTCTGTGTAGGCTTCACTACTGGTTTTCGCTCACAATCAATGATCGAAATAACTGATCAAACACTGAAGAGTGACCTTACTCCTACCATTTTTTTCAAAACTAGACATTTGCAGTCTTTTATTTTTGCCCATTTGCTTAGTTTTCATAGGGCAATAAATATTGGATCCTTCCGTATGTATGATCTTTTTCGAGGATCTTTTTGGGTGCAGCTACACGGCGATTATTTTGGTGGCACAGGTATTGCACGCCTATGTCTTGCCCAAGAATCCACAGTGTAGAGAGCAGCCATAGGAATGAATGGGGTGGCACACATTTGTTGTGACAGTGACATGAGAATCGTAAAAAAAATTCGACACTGCTGGATTTATTGCAATTGGAGAGTCGCGGTCGCAGCGTGAGTCGTTCTGCGACCCCATTTACACTGCAATATTTGGGTGTCACAAGGGTGGGTGCCAAAAATCCCATGCAGCCCTACCCTTAATCCAGAAAAAAATAAAATTCAGACTCAATCTATACAAACTATGGGTGGGAGGAAGCAGAACAAACATTTAGGCTAAACCTAATGTAGAAGATTGTAAAATGTAATAAATAGCTATAATTATGTCACACAAAGAGGATTATAGATACACAGATCTGTAGAGGTCAGCCCAAGATCACAGCAGTGTAAATGTCTCTGTACAGAGGAAATGTCGCACAGTGGTAGGACAGTGGCATCCAGGATCGCTACAGTCCATTGCTAAATTGCCTCTATTTAAGGAAATCGTCAGACAAGTGACTGGCACCAGGGGACCTAACATCCAGCATTATTCTATGAATATTTCATACACGATCCTCTTTTTTTTCTGTCCAGCAATTGAGCAGCATTAAGATTTCATGGGACGATCCTCCTCCAAGATTTCAGGCCATTAGTGAAAACTCCGACCAGTTTTCTTCATAGGTAAATAATTCAGCGATAAAGTGACCTCTGAGACAACCGCAGAGCCCCTGTGCAGACTGGGCGGCATTTACAATAACGGGATTAAATTAAATAATTAAATAAGTAAATAATTCATATGAACAAGAGATTATTATTACTGGTACTACTTAAAATAATAAGAAAGCTGTAATGGGTTAATAATAATAATAACAACAACAATAATAACAATATAATAACGATGATGATAATAATAACAACAGTAATATTAATAATAAATAATAATAATAAATAATAATAATAGTGTTATTATTATTATTATACAATGATGCTATTAATAACAATTACACCAAAACAATAAAAAATACAATATGTATTGATATTAATATTATAACATAATTATGGTCTATAATTATTAAAATAATCAATAAACATAATACTATAAAAAGACGGCAGGAAAAATAGTGAAGTCAATTATATTATTTTGGAATGCATTGCATAAATTAACAAAAATTACATTTTTAGAATTCACTTCCTGAATATGATATATTTCATACATGGCACCGATTCAGAGATCGATATATAAGTAATGCAGTAGTGATGATTATTAATATAAAAATGTATTCTCTTCATGAGTGTTATCATTTCTCATTATATATAATTAATACTAGAATTTCTACTACTGCTATAATGTAATAGTAATAATACTAAGATATATATATATATATATATATATATATATATATATATATATATATATATTAACAATACTATTATTATTAATAATAATTTATTTAGTGATTACTATTTTCACCTAAAAATTCGTAATGTTATAATAAGGTAGAAAAAAAACTATATATAAAATGTATTATCGTTATCATTGCTAATAGCTTTTGATTTTGATAATCATTGTAAAAACGATTGAAGAGGATGGGCTTCTCTTATTATATTGCTCCCAAGAGCTAAAGGAGTTGCGGATATATATATATATATATATATATATATATATATATATATATATAAATATAAATATATAGCTGAGGTTATATATATGTATATATGTGTTTATTGTGTGTGTATATATATATATATATATATATATATATATATATATATATATTTTAGTGTGTGTGTGTGTGTGTGTCCAGGGTATTACTGACAGACAGTGCACTCCTAACACAACATGGCACAACCATATGGTTACAGTCAGATCCCATCTGCTATAAAGTGATCCCGGGCTCAGTTCACCCCAAAGGGATCTTGGAAATCCAAGTCATTTATTGACTTCTTTTTTTCAGCTGTCAATTGCTGCACTTTGTAGTTTAGCAGCATCTGTGGAACCACAAGTCTCAGCGTGGAAAAGCCAGCAGAACGTGGTGCCCATGGCTGGTGTGGACAGAAGGACGGCTTTGGTCTTGGGTGCTGCTTCTAGTTCATTTATGAGGTGAAAAAGCTCTTTTTCACCGGGCAGATAGGGGAAAGTGTCATCATCCTGAGGGCCAGGGACAATCTCCAGTGACTGCATAGCTTGGAGTTAATGGAAGGAACAGGATTTCCTTGGACCTTTGAGGTGCACACACAAGTAGAAAGCAGGCACCTTCAGCTGAAAGGCCACTTTAGTCGGTGATGGACACAAGCTAAGTGTGTATGAGGCCTGATGAGCTCTCTGTCTGCCTGGATCTCCCTTCCTGAATCCCCTGTCTGTGAGGATCACATTTCCAGCCCTACCTGCCCAGTGAACTCTGCTGGGAACCCTCTGGCGCCAGCTCCATCAACCAAACTTCTTGTGGTTAGGAAAGGAAGGAGCACTCAGAAGGAAAGAAGCTGACGAAGGGTTCAAGAAGCACCCCCCTCCTTATTAGCCCCCAATAGATTAACCCCTTCCAGCCAATACATGGCAACACTATAGTTAAAAAAACATAAGCTAAAACTATAATCTACATTTTCTGAGAATATTCCAGTATTTAACCCAGCTTTTCCAGGCTCTTGAAGAAGGGTGCACATTAAAATGCCAAGGATCTGTAGTTGCTTTTCGTGCTGCCATATTGGCCTTCACCCAGCTTTTCCAGGGTCAGATATAACTAAAGGCTGGCTTCAATGAGAACCACAAGACTTGACTTTTGTTAAATCTGAAGGGGAAATGGGTCAGTAGATGTATTGTACTTGCTGGACAACGGACTTTGGTCTTTTTTGAAACTATAGAAAGGTCAAATAATACATATATGAATGCAGATGCTTCTAGGACCCTTCAGATAATGATGAGACTCCATGTACATATTCATGGCTACAAAGTCCTTGCTATTTTTGTAAGGTGAAGATGCAGGACACTGGGGAAAGTAAGACTACATGACAGTTCCTCATAATGATCCTGGATCTGTGGTTCTGCCAGGCTGACACTCCATTATATAAAATAGTGCTGTACCTAATAGTTCAGAACTTGAAGAACAGCTTCAGACAGGACATTGTGCTGGTTCTGAACCTTCCAGAGTAATGTTACTTATTGAAACTGAGTGTCCAAGCCAAAAGGTAACTAAACACCCAGAAAAGAAGCACCAGCCCCTGAGTTGTGGGTGTAGGGTGTGAAGGAGGCAGCACCTCATGTCCTCCCAGATATTTTTTTTGTTTATAGTAAAGCCAAGAATACAATAGTAAAGCAAAGAATACAATGGAAATTTGGAAGAGTGAGAGCCCCCAGCAGAAGTGCAGATCCTGCTCCATCTGCCCATAATCCGGCATCTAGACCCCGAGAAGCTGGAGGAGGTCAGATCCTGAGTGCTTCTTGTCTCCTCTTCTTAAGTCCTGCAGAGAGCAGCAAGGAAGACAGAAAAGTAGGATTAGATAGATAGACGGATATGAAATAGATAGATAAATAGAAAGACACACAAAAAGGTGTAAGAAATAAAAGCAGGATTAGACAGATTAGATACATAGAATGATCTAAAATAGATATTAGATAGCTGGATGATGGAAATAGATATTGGATAGATAGAAAGAAACATAGATCGATAGATAGTGGATGGATAGATAATGGATAGATAGATAAATATTGGATAGATAGATAAATAAATAAATAGATTAGATAGATTTTGGATAGATGATTGAAAGAAAAATAGATAATGGGTGGATGGACGGATGGATAGATAGATAGTGGATACATAGATAGGTAGATCGAAAATAGAAAGAACCATATATAGATAATGAATGGATAGATAGATAGATAGATACATAGATAGATAATTTAAATATATAGATATATATTGTATAGATAGAGGATAGAAAGAAACATAGATAGAAATTAAATTAGATAGATAATGGATAGATAAATAAATATTGGATAGATAGATAGATAGATAGATAGATAGATAGATAGATAGATAGATAGATAGATAGACATACACTCCATACATTTTTTTTTGTAAGGATTCCCTGGTTACAATTCAGATGTAACTGGATTCCTATGATGAAAGGGTAATATCTAATTTATCAGAGATGATCATCACTCATATGACAGCTTCTCCTTGTTAGCAGTGGTGAGAGGTGTGAGGGCTCCCATGGCTGGTTATAGATACAGACTGTAGATCAGCATAGATTACCCTGTACATTATGTCATTCTCATATATCAGGATGGAATAAAAGGCACTATTATATATGACAGTCATAGACAGATAGTACAGTACTCTATCTTTCTTTCTTATTTCTTCTACCTTTACATTATCTATCTCATATCTATCTATCTACCTATCTATCTATCTATCTATCTATCTATCTATCTATCTATCTATCTATCTATCTATCTCAGTTATATATTATCTATCTATCTACCTACATACATATCTATCTATCTATCTATCTATCTATCTATCTATCTATCTATCTATCCATCTCAGTTATATCTATCTATCTATCTATCTATCTATCTATCTATCTATCTATCTATCTAATCCATCCAAACTAATCATTTCCAACAAGCTAGGACACCTTTCAGACCATTTCTTGCTGTCAGTTTACGCTTGTAGAACATTTAGCTGGGTCTCTATGTGTTGAGTGCTTTCACCTCCAATGATCTGCAGTCTGGCTAGAATCTCAGTCAAACTGTTCAGTGAAATTTAATACCCCATCGATTTGGCTCCATAGACAGCAATTGACATCAAGCCTAAATTTACTAAAAGTCAATAGCATTACACAATTTAACGTTTTCTCAATTCATTTCTCCCAGCTGAATAAAGTGATCACTTTCCACATGATTGAGATGGTGAGACTGTAATGTGACTCTTCATCTGTTGCTGTACTACTCCTCCCAGCATTCCTGCTCTAATGACATCATAGGAGTTTCCCCAGATAATGCAAGTCCATTGACCTACAAAAATGCAACAGAATTGTCAAAAAACACAACTCAAAAAAGAAAACAAAAAACAAAAAAGCCCTGCTTGTCCTACCTTTGATAACTCCCATAGGCTTCCAGGTAACATCTGGTGTTGGTGGTTTTTGCCTAAAAAATGCAGCAAAAAATACCAGTAAAATACCAGTAAAATATGTACCAGGAAACATAAAAAGGACTAAGTGCAATATCAGCTTTAGAGTTCTTACACACCTGAATTTGTTTCTGGAGTTTTTTTTTTTTTTTTTTTTTTGAGTGGTTCCTTTTTTTGACCACAGGGTTTTTGCTGTTTTTTTCCTTATGGTTTCTTCATGGTGTTTTTCCCCTAGCATGCTGCATTTTCAAAAGAAGCCTGAAAGAAAAGAACAACACCTAATGAATAAAACTGCCAGGAGCAAAAGAACACTTCAGTGTACTGCATTTGATATTTTTCGTAGACCTTCAGCTAACATTTTAGTTAGCATTTTTACAGCAATAAAATTCTGCAACAGTTTGTGCATAAATTCAACAAAAAGTGAAGAAAGCAACCTTAAGGTTGTTTAATAGTTTAATAGTACAGGCATTCCCAGATGTGGCAATGCCTACAATTTTTTAAATTCTTTATTTAAATTTTGGGGAAGGGGGTGATTTGAATTTTTATAATTTTATATTTTTTACATTTAAAAGCTTTTTTTTTTTTTTTTTTTTTTTTTACTTTTTTTTTAGACTCTCGACCTCCCAGGGGACATGAACTTGCATTAATCAGATTACCTTTTCCACCATCTAATGTGCTTTTGTACTTTTGTGTGTGGAAAATTCAGTTCATCCCATGAATTGCTGTCAGCTACAGGCCTGCATTGGAATATACCTGTAATAGGCTAGGCCTGAGGGCTTCATTTCCTATAGGCCTGGCAGCCTATTACCACTAAGGAACGTCTTCCCCAATCTCAGTAAGGAGAAGGCGTTCTGGTTCTGGGAGCGCAGCACTCACTGCTTTTCTGCTCAAATGCCATGGTTACATTTGACCACAGCCTCTTAGAGATTAAATGTCTGCGATTGGTGTTATCCCCGATAACAAACATTAGTCTCAGATGTGTGTTGTGTACAATGGTGCTCCATCTGCTCCGGTGGATGTCATCATGTTGTTCAAGGGATTGTCTGACCCCAAAACAAATTTATTGGGTGCCCAAGAAGTGTTTAAATGAAAAAAGAAAAGGCAGTCACCTACTGAATGCTGCTCCTTTCCACAGGTAAAGTTCCCGTTTCTACTCCTTCTGGTCCATGGTAACAGGAAGTGTGACATCTTCTCCATGGTCATGTGCACCACCAGGGGCAGATTGGCCAAAGACCTTACAGGGAAATTTCCCGGTGGGCCAATGTCCAGGGGGTCGCCTGGGCCCCCTTCATGGCCGGTCAGTTGAAGTTTTTATGGATGTATTTTGTGATGGACTGTGGTATTTGCCTCTGTTGGGGTGGTATAATGTGCCACAATATGGTATTGCTGGCCCTGCCTTTCATCAATTTGGATCCAACCACAAAATGGGGCCACTTTTAGTATTTTTTCTAGGGTCAATTTAAGTTCCCAGTCCACCCCTGTGCACCACTGCAGCCATTCACTGCTCTTGTCCCAAGAAGCATGTGACCTCTGAGCCTTTGTGGTCACATGCTTCTTGGGGGCACATGACCATTGAGGCCAGTGAAAAATTATCAGGTCAGATGTTGCTTGAAAAATGTTGCAATATTGAGAGAAATTTGGTGACACCCCCTATGATGACATTATTTGGTTCTTTGTATTCTGCTTTTCTAGAAACAGAGATATGTTGCTTTACATGCTGCTGACTGAAGCTGGGACGATAGTGGAGATTTGTACCGAGGGCTTCATTTCCTATTCAGGATGATATAAGATGCTGTAAATGGCAGCCACTTGTCAGGCCTCGCATGTCAGAGCATTTTATTTAAAATCGACAATAAAGCACTTTGTGTGGCTGTAGGAGAGTTGGGTATTTATTAGTTTTTGTATACCATGGCAGTACATTAACTGATAAGATCCTGTGGTTCCTGAGGGGGTGTTTAGATTCATTCCTTCAGTCTGGATTAATAAAGTCACTGGAGAGGGATCTGTCAGTTTGATTAAGACAACAGTGAAAGAGCTTTCAATGTATTCCCTTCTCTCCGTGATACTGGAAAAAAAAAATCACCAAAGCCGCTGCTTTATAAATCAAATGTATCGTCATTAGAGACCAATTTAACTGGAAAAGATAATGCTGAATCTTCTGAGCAAATAGCAAGAGGAAACGGGGGCCGGGCTGGTTCTCTTTAGTGAAGCTGAAACAATCCTGAATAAACATATACAGATGTTTTGTGCTCTTTTCTCCTGGACATGGACAAATTCGAGAGTGGAAGCCATACTGAAGATTAGTGTTGAGCGAGCACCTCTGTGCGCGTATGCTCGGGTGCTCTGGCCGAGCACTAGGGGTTGCTTGAGTGCTTGGCCGAGCACCCGAGCATAATGTTAGTCAATGGGACTAAACCAGGCATCCTCCGCTCGGAAGAGGGGAGGGTGTCTGGTTAATTGAAAAAGGTCAGAATCGCGACTTCTCCTCTTTTACTCTTTTCACTCCGAAAAGTATGCTAATTAACTGAATTTGTACGCATTAGCGCACAATGCGTACGTATTAGCATACAAAGTCGTACGCACAGGGGCGTAGCTATAGGGGGTGCAGAGGTAGCAGTCGCTACCGGGCCCAGGAGTCTGAGGGGGCCCAAAGACCCTTATGCCGCATAAGAAGACACAAAGAGCACTAAAGTAAGGGGGGCCCAAGCTGAACTCTTGCACCAGGGCCCATGAGCCTTTAGCTACGCCCCTGCGTACGCATTAGCGTACAAATCAACATTACAGTGCGGGGAAGAGACTGGAGCATTGCGCTCGAGTACACTCGGTGTTCGGCCGAACACCGAGCGGACCCAAGCGTAGGCATGCTCAGCCGAACAGTGAGTTCGGCCGAGCATGCTCGCTCAACACTACTGAAGATGTGAATTCAAATATTCGGGTGTGCCTAAATTGCTCGGCGCACAAATAAAGTGCACAATAGGGTAGTAAGTTCTATACAGTTTGTGTGATCAATAGAGCAAAAAATGGAGGCTCACCTTAGGGGGTTGTGCTAGAGATAGGCATAACCCTATTGTAGACTTTTTGGTAAAAGAGCTTCAGTCACCAGGTATGTTGCCACATTAACGATTTCTTTAGGATGAGATATCACAAAGAGATATATACAGTGGGGAAAAAAGTATTTAGTCAGCCACCAATTGTGCAAGTTCTCCCACTTAGGCTACTTTCACACTAGCGTCAGGCCTGATCCGGCAGTTGAAGGGTGCTGCCGGATCAGGACTGCCGCAGCGACATGTGTGGAGCCGGAACCGCACTCCGGCCCCACACATGTCACACAGTACATACATACACACAGACACACACACATATAGACAAACAAATACACATACATACATGCTCCCGGCAGGTCTTCGGAGCGCCGGAGTAGCAGAATGGCTTGCACAGGTGACGATTCCCCACAGCGCCCTCTGCTGGGCGCCTGGTGGAATCGTCATCTGTGCGCGCCGACCTGTCCCTCCAGTGCTCTGAAGACCTGCCGGGGAGCATGTAAGTATGTATGTGTATTTGTATGTGTATATGTCTGTGTATGTTTATGTGTATGTCTATGTCTGTATGTGTGTATGTGTAGCCGGATCCGTCATGAACTCCACTGAATGTCAATGGAGGGCGGATCCGGTTACCATTGTGGTCACACCAGACGGATCCGCCCCCATTGACTTGCATTGGGGTTCATTCCGGATCCGTCTTGGTGCGGATGCTTGGACCGGAGAGCAAACCGCAGCATTGTCAATGGGGACAAAACTGAACTGAAGACAACGGAATGCTCCTGAAAGCATTCCGTTGTCTTCAGTTCAGTTTTGTCCCCATTGACAATGAATGGGGACAAAACTGAAGCGTTTTATTCCGGTATTGAGCCCCTATGATGGAACTCAATACCGGAATTTTAAAACGCTAGTGTGAAAGCAGCCTTAAAAAGATGAGAGAGGCCTGTAATTGACATCATATGTAGACCTCAACTATGAGAGACAAAATGAGAAAACAAATCCAGAAAATCACACTGTCTGATTTTTAAAGAATTTATTAATTATGGTGGAAAAAAAAGGATTTGGTCAATAACAAAAGTTCATCTGAATACTTTGTTATATATCCTTTGTTGGCAATGACAGAGGTCAAACGTTTTCTGTAAGTCCTCACAAGGTTGGCACACACTGTTGCTGGTATGTTGGCCCATTCCTCCATGCAGATCTCCTCTAGAGCAGTGATGTTTAAGGGCTGTCGCCGGGCAACACAGACTTTCGACTCCCTCCAAAGGTTTTCTATGGGGTTGAGATCTGGAGACTGGCTAGGTCACTCCAGGACATTGAAATGCTTCTTACGAAGCCACTCCTTCGTTGCCCTGGCAGTGTGCTTGGGATCATTGTCATGCTGAAAGACCCAGCCACGTTTCATCTTCAATGCCCTTGCTGATGGAAGGAGGTTTGCACTCAAAATCTCACGATACATGGCCCTATTCATTCTTTCATGTACACGGATCAGTCATCCTGGTCCCTTTGCAGAGAAACAGCCCCAAAGCATGATGTTGCCACCTTCATGCTTCACAGTAGGTATGGTGTTCTTTGGATGCAACTCAGCTTTCACTCTCCTCCAAACACGATGAGTTGTGTTTCTACTAAACAGGTCTACTTTGGTTTCATCTGACCATATGACATTCTCCCAATACTCTTTTGGAACATCCAAATTCTCTCTAGCAAACTTCAGAAGGGCCCGGATATGTACTGGCTTAAGCAGGGGGACACGTCTGGCACTGCAGGATCTGAGTCCCTGGTGGCATAGTGTGTTACTGATGGTAGCCTTTGTTACGTTGGTCCCAGCTTTCTGCAGGTCATTCACTAGGTTCCCCCGTGTGTTTCTGGGATTTTTGCTCACAGTTCTTGTGGTCATTTTGACCCCACGGGGTGAGATCTTGCGTGGAGCCCCTGATCGAGGGAGATTATTAGTGGTCTTGTATGTCTTCCATTTTCTAATTATTGCTCCCACAGTTGATTTCTTCACACCAAGCTGCTTGCCTATTGCAGATTCAGTCTTCCTAGCCTGGTGCAGGTCTACAATTTTGTTTCTGGTGTCCTTCGACAGCTCTTTGGTCTTCACCATAGTGGAGTTTGGAGTGTGACTGTTTGAGGTTGTGGACAGGTGTCTTTTATACTGATAACAAGTTCAAACAGGTGCCATTACTACAGGTAATGAGTGGAGGACAGGGGAGCCTCTTAAAGAAGAAGTTACAGGTCTGTGAAAGCCAGAAATCTTGCTTGTTTGTAGGTGACCAAATACTTATTTTCCACCATAATTTGCAAATAAATTCTTTAAAAATCAGACAATGTGATACTTTGGATTTGTTTTCTCATTTTGTCTCTCATAGTTGAGGTCTACCTATAATGTCAATTTCAGGCCTCTCTCATCTTTTTAAGTGGGAGAACTTGCACAGTTGGTGGCTGACTAAATACTTTTTCTCCCCACTGTAGGTAAAATTGAGTCCCTGCTTTGGCACAAAACACTGGAATAGGCAAAAAGATTAAAAGGTTAAAAGATTAAAAGATTAGAATCCTTTAACCTGATGAAGGGGACTTGAGATTTCCCAAAAGTCACTGTTTTACTCTTGATGCGCAAATTACTTTGAAATAAAGAACTCCTGAAACGTCACAAATTGTCTATGCCAGTGTTTTGCTTCGAAGCAGGAACTCAATTTCACCTATAATGAAAATATGTATAGTTATATTGTGGTCTGGGTGGAGAAGAGGGAGACCGAAGGGCCCATAACAAGACAAAAATGGCGCTGCACCATCCTCCACTGGACAACTGCATGTTCAGATGTTCCCTTCACCCATGGGTATAACCCCATGGAGCTTAAAAACTAAGAGATCCCATTTGTACGGGGGAGGAGTGGACAGAGAGGAGGGCAAATCCTGATGGCTGACCTGACATGTCTATCTTCAAAAATACTTGGGTTCCCTACATAATAACAATTCTGAGGAATCCTTTCTTAGAACTTGTTGTTGTGCTGTTTCTTGTAGGAAAAGTATGAACAATTTAAACAAGTTGATAATTCGGAGTCACCATTCTTCTTGGGCAGGGGCCCTACACAGTTTGGCATATGTGAGCAGTGATTGGGCCGTATTAGATGTTGCTTATTCACAACAGCCATTACTCATAGATTTTCAGGAGGCTTGGAAGAAGAAACACACAGAACTCTAAGAAAAGGTGCTCCAGAATTGCTAGAAATTAGAGATGAGTGAATCGATTCTAAACTAATTGGATTCATTATAAATTTCACAAACAATTGTCTGCCAAATGAATCCAAAGTTTTTGTGATTCATTTTGGACGAGTTGCATAAAAAAAAGGGCCCATCAGCACTTTAAGTGACATTTAATTTATAGGTCTCATAATAAAATGTCTGGAAAACAGAAGAGTGCAGTATGAAAGACCCATTACTGGTCATCTAAGAGTCATCCACCAGCCATCTGTCCAGTAGTAGTAGTAGTAGGCAGGGGCATACCTATAGAGGTCTCAGCATTCACAATTCAGACCAGGCCTAAGCCTTGCCAGTGGTGCACCACCAATTATGAATTGCCATCCTCAGGACAGCAATACAGTTAGGTGTCCCAACCTTTCCCTCTGAGAGGCTACATGCCTAGTGACTGTAGCCTATAAGAGTCCAGCACAGATAGCACGATGAAGTAATCATCACTGCGCCTCCTGAGCCGGGCAGAATACAGCTCAGGAAACAGGTCAGAAGAGGCCCACACCGCATCGCTGACAGCTGCATGGAGGTAAGTACTTGAGTTTATTATTTTTTATTTGGCACCATTCTGTTTGGCCACCATGGGGGGGGGGCACTGTGATGGCATCTACTAGGGACACTAAATACGGGCATTTTGTACTGGCACACATATGGGATCATGTTCTTGTACTGACACATATTATGGGTGTGGGGCACAATGGGGACATTGGCTCTACTAGGGGCACTAAGAGGGAGCATTTTTTGTTCCAACACAAAGAAGGGGGCATTTTTTGTATTGGAGTATGCGCTTGTGCACGTTATAAGGGTGTATTTTTTGTACTGGTGCATACTGTAAGGGGCTATTTTTAGCACTGACACACATTATGAGGTTGTTTTATGCACTAGTGCACATTATAAGGGGTATTTTTGCACTGCTGAATAGTGTAAGGGGGTATTTTTTTTATAGGCACACGTTATAAGTGAGTATCTTTTGTACTGGCACACATTATAAGGGAGTATTTTGTACTAGCACACATTATAAGGGAGTATTTTGTACTGGAACACATTATAAGGGAGTATTTTGTACTGGCACACATTATAAGGGAGTATTTTGTACTGGAACACATTATAAGGGAGTATTTTGTACTGGCACACATTATAAGGGAGTATTTTGTACTGGAACACATTAGGCGGCATTTTTCTACTGGCACATATTATAAGGAGAATTATTATTACTGGAGTACTATAGGGGATATGACTACTAGTATAGGCACAATAGGAGCATTATTACTATTGGGGGCACTGTTAACACGCAAGTGCACTCTGAAAGATAATTATTTCTATTGGTGGGACTTTGGAGAGCACTATTATTGTGGTGGGCATATTAAAGGGGTTGTGTAAGAATGGTCTCATGATGCAAGAAGATCCAGTCTCCATTGCGGCAATGTCAAACGGCATGTTGACCGTGAGGGGGCCCAGTGGAGTACGGCAGGCTTGGAGGAGAAGGAGCAGGAAGCGCTGGGAAGCAGGTAAGTTAGGTTCCCTTTCCAGGTCCTGCCCCCATTCTTGCCCAACTCCTTTAAGGAATTGTGATTTAATAGAGGGTGTGGACCCTGCTCCGAACGCTCAACTATGGAGCAGTGTGGAGAACGATTACAAAAAGTATCTCTGTCTCTACCAACCGGTTCTGCCCTGCACTAACCCATTGATTATGTTGGCACTATATGAAGCATAATTTTCCCCGCAGTAGTATTATAGGTAAATAGCAATTTTTTTAAACTCTGCTAGAAGTGATTGAGATCAGAGTAGCAAACCTAGAGAGGGTTGGTGGACGGAGAAAGACATGGATATGCCCTAACAAGGACATTTATTAAGACTGTTATGCCAGTTATCTGGCGTGGAAAAGTCTCAAGTACTATTACGTGCAACTTTTTCTGTAAAATCTTGCAACTTTTTGAGAGCAATGCCCCCCATCACCACTTTGCGAAAAGTAGATAATTTTAATGGCGCATTAAAGGGAGTCTTTCACCTGTTTTTCACCTCTATAACTAACTGCAGTGCCCCACAGAAGATTGCAGACACATCCCAGACATACCTATGTGCACTTTGCATGGGCGGATTGGCCATAGACCTTACAGGGAAATTTCCCGGCAGGCCGTTGCCCAGGGGAAGTGGAAGTTTTTGGGGATGTATTTTGTGCTGCTAGCAGTATTTTGTGATGGACTGTGGTATTTGGCTCTGTTGAGGTGGTATAATGTGCCACAATATGGTATTGCTGGCCCTGCCTTCCATCAGTTTGGATGTAGCTACAAAATGGGGCCACTTTTAGTATTTTTCCAGGGCCACTTTAAGTTCCCAGTCCACCCCTGGCACTTTGTGTCTGTATTCCATGTTCAGAAAAAGCACTTTTATTCTGCTAGAAAACAGCTCCCAAGTGCCCAGCTGAAAGTGAAACTAAAATTTGAAAGCTTGGAATGCCAGCTTTCAAAAAAGGTCAGAACCATTTTTCTATCTGCTACCAATCCCAAGATATGAGCAGCTAAAGCAGCCCTCCCCTCTTCAGTCTGGTTTGCTTTGGACACTTGCAGCAGCAGAGCTGGGCACTTGGGAGCTATTTTCCAGCAGAATAAAAGTGCTTTTCCTGGACATGGAATACAGACACACAGGTCAGTGGCGTAGCTATAAGGGAAGCAGTGGAAGCAGCTGCTTCGGGGCCCCAGCTCATAAGGGGCCCAGGAGCAGAGCAAGCCTGCTATCTGTACGATCTCACAGGGTGCAATACCCTTGCATAGTCCAGAGGGCGCCACCTTCCCTACTGCTTCTCTTCTCCCAGCTTTTTGTATTTCCTCTATTAGAGGTGCTGGGCTGATGAAGCCTGCAGCCCAGCGCCCCAAAGGTTGCCTCTATGGAAGCCCTAACACTACAGTATATAACAAGGAGCTGTCAGCAGAAAAGAAGCTAGCAGCCCAGTTCTCATCTCAACTGATATGGCTTCCCCCTTCTAGGTAACCTCTCCTTCCTCCCCAACTCTGCTTCTTTCCTGTCTCCCCTCTCTTGCAATCCCCTCCACCATTTTTCCTCCACTTCTTGCTGATCCAGTTTTGCTTTGGCCCCTCCTCATCTCCACACTCCTCCACTCCACTTCTTCCTGGTGCTTCCCTCAATCCCCCACTCACCTCCTCTCCTAGCAGCCCTGGTGTCCCAGAGTCTCTGTTCCCCTCCCCCACACAACATCACAGGGAGGCCTAGTCAGCATCAGAGCAGGGACTTCTAAGCCTGATTGTCATCAGAAAGGTAAGTGTACTTCTATGTATGTATGTGGATATACAAGTATACATGTATGTATGTAGATATGTAGGTATACATGTATATATATGTAGATATGTAAGTATACATGTATATTTATGTAGATATGTAAGTATATATGTATATGTATGTAGATATGTAAGTATACATGTATATGTATGTAGATATGTAAATATACATGTATATATGTAGATATGTAGGTATACATGTATATATATGTAGATATGTAGGTATACATGTATATATGTAGTATATGTTCATGTATATATGATTAGGTATACATGATATATATTGTATTAGTACATGTATAATGTAGTATAATGTGATATGTAATATAGTACATGTATATATGTAGATATGTAAGTATACATGTATATATATGTAGATATGTAAATATACATGTATATATATGTAGATATGTAGGTATACATGTATATATGTATATTATATTGTATGTATATGTAGATATGTAATATACATTATATATATATATATAGTTATGATATATGTAGATATGTAATATAATGTATATATATATATATGTATATATGTAATATACATGTAAGTATAAGTATACATGTATATATATGTAGATATTAGTATAATGTAATATATGTAAGATATGTATAAGTATACATGTATATATGTAGAATATGTAGGTATACATGTATATATATGTAGATATGTGTAAGTATACATATGTATATATTATGTAGATATGTAAGTATACATGTATATATGTAGATATTAGTATACATATATATATGTAGATATGTAAGTTACATGTATATATATATGTAGATATGTAAGTATACATGTATGTTAATATGTAAGTATATGTATATATATGTAGATATAAGTATACACGTATGTGTAGTAGATATATAAGTATATATGTATGTATATGTGCTATATAAATGTATTCTATAAATATATTTGTTTAGTCATAATTACTATATGTAGAGTATATATAAATATATATATATATATATATATATATATATATTATAATATATATATATATCAGTATGAATATACTATTATACTATATACTTCCTGGTCTTCATGCTGCACTGTGCTATGTCCTGCGCACAGAGTGAGGAGGTCGGCTTGCTCTGTAACCTCACACTGTGTGACGTTGGGTCACAGCACAGCGCAGCATGACGACCAGAAGAGCTGGGTATCAGGAGCAGCGGCGGCGTCCAGAGCAGGAGAGGTGAGTGGTGTTATTATTTTTTTTCTCTGATCTGAGCATTGGAGTCTGAGGTCTGAATGGGGGTTGCAAAAAAGAAGGGGACACATTTACAAGACGACTGAGCAGAATAAGTAAACATTAACAACCACACTAAGCCATAGGAAGCCGGCTCATGACGTGCGCCTGCTGACATCTATTGATACCGCCCCGTGGTCCCACAACTGTGCTTATTTGTATGGCTGGTTAATAAAAGATGGAAGGCTACAGTGAATTGTGCTAAAGAACAACTGTAAGTTCTGATCCATACCACTGTGCTCGTGGGGCTATTGCACTGTATTTGCATCACTATGTGAGCACAGTACAAAACCTCCTCGATCAGATAGGAACTGACTGGCTCATAAATCACTATGATGCAGTCAGGAGAGCTGCGGTCGGCCCAGGAGATGCGTTTGACACATGAACTGTGTTTCCTGGATCCAGCACAGTTTTGTGGATCAGCACTTATAGTTGTTTCTTAGAAACAATGCGCTGTAGCCTCCCATATTTTATTAACCAGCCATACAAATAAGATAAAGATTGTGTACAAAAGAGCCGATTTGTTGTTGCACTGAGAAGGAGGTTGTGAAGAAATGTATGTGTGTGTGTGTGTGTGGGGGGGGCCCATTCAAAAATTTGCTGTGGGGCCCAGTCATTTCTAGCTACGCCCCTGACATAGGTATGTCTGGGATGTGTCTGCAATTTTCTGTGGAGCAGTGCTGTTAGTTATATAGGTGAAAAACAGGTGAAAGACTCCCTTTAATGAAGTACAACATTTTTGATTGTAGCACACAATGTCGTCACATTGCTCGTACACCTGGCGCCAGCGGGCACCAATTCATACATCTGGTGCTATGCCAAAAAAGAAAATGACATCAAAAAGGATCGCAAATGATAAATTCCCTTCTAAGTTGTGATGAGAATACTCGATAATTTCTCTCCGTCATATTCTAATTAGCTATTCTAGATTTCTTTTCTATCGAGTTGTCATTACGGCCCCTACAGGAACTGACAACCTCAGACTTATGAAAAGTGATCCTTAGTGGTTGTCAGGAAACAGATCAGGTGACTGAATAGAATTTTGAGGAACCTGACAGAAGAGGACAGCTCAAAGTTTTGTTTTACTGGCAATTTCCGACGGAAATTTGTTTTAGCTACTATGCAGCGTTACAATTCTTTCTATCTTTTTATGTGCTCCTTCTGTCCATGCCGTCATATTCCCCCATTTGTTTTGCTCAAGACATAGCATAAGAAGCATGCAAGCCAAAACAATATCTAAAGAGCTGGTATTTCTGTTAAAGACACACTTGAAACCTGAAGAGCGTTCGCAGAATGTAAGAGGCAATTAACACCATTTGGGGAATTTTTAATTGCTCTATAAAGTATAGCGTAAATAATTAGGCCTGCTCATTTGATCCCATGAATTTCACTTGACAGCTGTAATTTATGACTAGTAAAGTGTTCCGTGTCCCTCTTTATTCCGCATCTCAACTTATTTCAGTAATTGCCTAACAATGATCTTATCTTTAATGAGTTTAAGAGTAAATTACTCATTATGTTCATTTAACCTCCGAATTTGGAGCGGTTAATTATAACTTGTTCTTAAACTGCTTAGATATAATCTAATGGCAACTTAAAGTCTCCGTCCAAACTTTGTTTTTCAAACACGACTTGATAGCTTAAAAAAATCAGATTTAACAAAGTAGAGTTTTTGCTGCCAAATTGAATTTTTTTTATGGAAAAGTGATATTTCCAAGCAACATTTTTGGCATATTCACAGGACTCTCCTAAGGCTGGCCATACACTTTAAATGCTCTAACAGCTGTTCAACCTTCCCATATTCGGGGGCCAACTGGCCATAGACCCAACAGGCAGTGGCGTAACTAGAAATGACTGGGCCCCCCAGCAAATTTTTGAATGTCCCCCCCCCCAGCAATGTCTTCACAACCCTCTCCTCCAGTGCAACCCCCACTACTGTGGCTAGCCAAGATCGCTCTCTGAGACGAGGCCCAGCAGCTCCTCATTCTGTTTCTTACAGTGTCATTTTATATATTATAATTGTATATACTATTGAGGGGGCCCTGACAATAAAATTTTTTAGCCCTCCTTCTGGGTGGGCCCCAAAGCAGCTACTTCCTCAGCTTCCCCTGTAGCTATGCCCCTGCCTAAAGGGAAACGTCTTGGTGGGCTGATGTCAAGAGGACCGTCTGACCTCTCCTTGCGAGCTGCCAGTTGGGTAGCTAACAACCTTACACTCCTAGTTTTAATTAATGCTAGGAAAGTCAGGTACTGATGGGGAGGTATTTTGTGCTGCACTATGGTATTTGGTTCTGCTGGGGCGGTATTTTGTGCTGCACTGTGGTATTTGGTTCTGCTGGGGTAGTATGGTGTTCTGCACTATTGTATTACTGAACCACCTACTTGAGTTATCCCTGCATACTTGTGTTGGCCTCATCTCTTGTCAATTCTGGCCCACTTACAATATGGAACCACTTTTATGTTCCCAATAGGGTCACTTTATGTTCCCCAATCCATCCCTGCCTATATTCATGCAAAAAAGGGAGAGGGAATAATCTTCTCTCAGAGGATTGGGGATCCAAAATGCCTGACAACTCTTCCCCCTGAAATGTGCCATCAAGGGAGAGTCCGGTCACCACCATACACACAGTCAGTAAGTCCTACCAACAGGGACGTAGCTATAGGGGAAGCGGCTGCTTTGGGGCTCAAACTCAGAAGAGGCCCACCCAGGAGGAGGACTGAAAGATTTTATTGTCAGGGTCCCCTCAACAGTATTATACAATGACATTAAAAACAGTGACACTGTAGAATATGGACCGAGTGGCTGCTGAACCTTGTCTAAGAGCGCGATCTTGACTATGCACAAGAGTGGGGGTTGTGAAGAAGTTGCTGGGGCGGGAAGCCCATTCAAAAATTTGCTGTTGTGCCCAGTTATTTCTAGTCACGCCACTGCCTGCCAATTTAGGCTGGTTCATCCAATGTTAAACGGGCTGTTGAGTTTAGAAACCACAATTGAATATATCCTATAAGAAAATATTGAGTTGAGGGGGCAGCAATGTGGATCAGTAGTTGGCACTGGTACCTTGCAGTGGGGTCCTGAGTTTAAATCCAGTTAGGGACAATATGGGCATGGTGTTTATAGTGTTTATATGTTCTCCCCATGTTTGCATGGGTTTCCTCTGGCTACTCTGGTTTCCTCTATCCACTATCCAAAAAATAGGCAAATTGGCTTCCTACGAAATTGACCATAGTGTGCATAGTGTGTTAGGTTTGAGCTATATGGCAGCCCGAAGAGTCACCCCTGTCACATAGCCATCCCAGCGCTTTGAGTCCTGGTGAAAAAAGCACATTACATACAGTGCCTTGCGAAAGTATTTGGCCCCCTGGAACTTTTTAACCCTTTGCCACATTTCAGGCTTCAAACAAAAAGATATAACATTTTAAATTTTTGGTGAAGAATCAACAACAAGTCGGTCACAATTGTGAAGTGGAACAAAATTTATTGGATCATTTAAAAATTTTTTATGGGGTGTGCAAAATTATTCGGCCCCCTTGCATTAATACTTTGTTGCGCCACCTTTTGCTGCGATTACAGCTGCAAGTCGCTTGGGGTATGTCTCTATCAGTTGTGCACATCTAGAGACTGAAATTCTTGCCCATTCTTCCTTTAAAAACAGCTCGAGCTCTTTGAGGTTGGATGGAGAGCGTTTGTGAACAGCAGTTTTCAGCTCTTTCCACATATTCTCAATTGGATTCAGGTCTGGACTTTGACTTGGCCATTCTAGACCTGGATACGTTTATTTTTGAACCATTCCATTGTAGATTTTGCTTTATGTTTGGGATCATTGTCTTGTTGGAAGATAAATCTCCGTCCTAGTCTCAGGTCTTTTGCAGACTCCAACAGGTTTTCATCCAGAATGGTCCTGTATTTAGCTCCCTCCATCTTCCCATCAATGTTAACCATCTTCCCTGTCCTTGCTGATGAAAAGCAGGCCCAAACCATGATGCTGCCACCACCATGTTTGACAGTGGGGATGGTGTGTTCAGGGTGATGAGCTGTGTTGCTTTTATGCCAAACATATCGTTTTGCATTGTTTCCAAAAAGTTTGATTTTGGTTTCATCTGACCAGAGCCCCTTCTTCCATATGTTTGGTGTGTCTCCCAGGTGGCTTGTGGCAAACTGTAAACGAGACTTTTTATGGATATCTTTGAGAAATGGCTTTCTTCTTGCCACTCTTCCATGAAGGCCAGATTTGTGAAGTGTTCGACTGATTGTTGTCCTATGGACAGACTCTCCCACCTCAGCTGTAGATCTCTGCAGTTCATCCAGAGTGATCATAGGCCTCTTGGCTGCATCTCTGATCAGTCTTCTCCTTGTTTGAGATGAAAGTTTAGAGGGATGGCCGGGTCTTGGTAGATTTGCAGTGGTCTGATACTCCTTCCATTTCAATATGATCGCTTGCACAGAGCTCCTTGGGATGTTTAAAGCTTGGGAAATCTTTTGGTATCCAAATCCGGCTTTAAACTTCTCCACAACAGTATCACGGACCTGCCTGGTGTGTTCCTTGGTCTTCATGATGCTCTCTGTGCTTTAAACAGAACCCTGAGACTATCATAGAGCAGGTGCATTTGTATGGAGACTTGATTACACACGGGTGGATTCTATTTATCTTCATCAGTCTTTTAGGACAACATTGGATCATTCAGAGATCCTCAATGAACTTCTGGAGTGAGTTTTCTGAACTGAAAGTAAATGGGCCGAATAATTTTGCACGCCCAACTTTTCAGTTTTATTATTACAAAAAAACTTTAAATGATCCAATAAATTTTGTTCCACTTCACAATTGTGACCCACTTGTTGTTGATTCTTCACCAAAAATTTTAAATGTTATATCTTTTTGTTTGAAGCCTGAAATGTGGCAAAAGGTTGAAAAGTTTTAGGGGGCCAAATAGTTTCGCAAGGCACTGTATGTTTGGCCTCTGTTCAGGATCCTCGTCTCTTACTCAGAGTGGAGAATACTTACAAAGAGTATCTGTGGAGGACCTGTCCTGTGTTACACAGACAACTTACTGATTAGAACAGGTCCAGTGTAGTGCTTCATTTCACCTGTAGTGATGCTACAGGGAAGCTGAACACTTACTACTAGAGATGAGCGAGTAGTGAAATATTCGAAAGTTCGAAATTCGATTCGAATAGACCGCGATATTCGACTATTCGACCGAATATCGAATCCCATTAAAGTCTATGGGAAAAAAAAGCTCGCCACTTGGAAATCTCAATTCGACCACTTGGAGGTCACCAAGTCCACCCTGAAACCTCAGAAAAGGATGCCAACACTGCTGGAATGCAACTGGGACAGCAGGGGAAGCATGTCTGGGTGCATATAACGCGCCCAAGTCGCACTATTACGCCACTATCACAGCCTCTCAACAATACACTCCAAAGACAATATAACCTCTCTGTAAAGTGAGACCATACAAGGAAACCTTCTTTCCTCTACATTGCCATGGACCCCAAGCCAAACTAGACAAAAAAGAAGATAAAATTCTGCACCCCTTAAAATCACGTTGCCTATGACAACCACAGATGGCATAGGCAAGGGGGAAAGCAATCAAGCCATCACTATTTTTCCCTTTGTGCCATCCCTGCCTTGCCCAGGCACATGTCCCAAAACATCATCCACGCCCGAGTAACACGGTTACTGCAAAAGGCCATTTGACCACCAACACTTTGGTTTGAGGCCGGGGATGCTACATCTCCCTGACAGCACACTGGGTGAATGTTGTGGAGGCGGGGACGGGCAAACCTGCTACCCCCACCCAAGTTTTGGGCCTTGGTTCTGTCTGGATTTCCGCAACCCTTACAGACAGCTCGGCAAACCCCTCCTTCTCCTTCTAGATTTGTTAAATCTGTCCACCACCCAGTCAAGTCCACAAAGTCCAGTCTCGTCGATAGCCTGCAGAAACTGCAGGGACCTCACTCTGACCCTCCTTCCTCCCACCCTGCCCAATGTTATCAACCCAGTGTTCCCACCCATGCAAGAATCGCAGGAGCTATCTGAGGATTTTGTTTGTTCTGATGCCCAAACACTGGAGCAAGCTCCATCTCTAGCGGATGGTGGTGTGGAACGGGCACTAAAGTGTAAAATGATTAGTGACGATGATGAGACACAGTTGCCAGCAAGGGAGGCTGTTGGAGCAAAGTGAGGCAGTGTAAGAGGAGGTGGTTGAGTATGACGAAGTCAGTGACCCGACCTGGCCCAGTGTCATGTCTAGCAGGTAAAGCAGTGGGGATGTTGAGGGATGCGTAGGACCGCAAAAGGCAGGAAGAGGCCGTGGGCTGGCCAGAGGCTCATGGAGAAGGCAGGCTAGAGCCCGCAGGGCCACATCTCTTCCCTATAACAGGCCCCACACAAAGCTCTCCCATCGAGGGCTCTTAGGTCCTTGTTGTGAAAATATTTTAATGAGTGCGCAAAGTTAGCTTGAGGTGAGCCCTCGAAAAAATTATATGGAGGCCCAAGAGGTGAGCCCTCGAAAAAATTAAGTGGAGGCCCAAGAGGTGAGCCATAATAAAAATTGTTTGTAGGCCCAAGAGGTGAGACCTCTTAAAAATTGTTTGTAGGCCCAAGAGGTGAGCCATGATAAAAATTGCTTGTAGGCCCAAGAGGTGAGCCATGATAAAAATTGCTTGTAGGCCCAAGAGGTGAGCCATGATAAAAATTGCTTGTAGGCCCAAGAGGTGAGCCATGATAAAAATTGCTTGTAGGCCCAAGAGGTGAGCCATGATAAAAATTTCTTGTAGGCCCAAGAGGTGAGCCATAAATATATATTTTATTTTTTTTTACGGAGCAATTCTACGGCGGTTAAGGAGGAGGAGGTGGAGGAGGAAATGGCACTTCATACAGATGGCACTTCACTTTTGGCTGCTTTCCACTGTTGGAGAAGCAAAGTCCGGGTCAATCCACTTGTTGTTCATTTTGATTAGCGTCAGCCTGTCGGCACTGTCGGTTGACAGGCGGCTGCGCTTATCGGTTATAATGCCCCCGGCTGCGCTGAACACCCTTTCTGATAGCACGCTGGCGGCAGGGCAGGCAAGCACCTCCAAGGCGTACAGGGACAGTTCCAGCCACGTGTCCAACTTGGAGACCCAGTAAGTGTAGGACGCCGAGGGATCGGGGAGGACAGGGGTACGGTCTGCCAGGTACTCCCGCAACATCCGCCGATACTTGTCCCTCCTGCTGATAGCGGGCCCCGCAGTGATGGAAGTTGCACGAGGGGGTGCCATGAACGTGTCCCACACCTTGGAGAGTGTTCCCCTGGTGGCTATGGGCCTGATCGATGTTGTGGGACTCTGGGAGACCCTCTCCTCTCTGCCGCCAGCGATGGTGGGTGGGAAAATCTCCATCATGTTCTGCACGAGTTCCCTCTGGTATTCCAGCAATCGATTCGTCCTCTCCTCTACCGGAATAAAAGAGGAGACGTTATCTTTATACCGGGGGTCCAGGAGTGCGAAGACCCAGTACAGTTTGTTCTCCACTATCCGGACAACACGTGTGTCCCGGGAAAAGCAGCCCAGCATGAAGTCAGCCATGTGTGCCAGACTCTGAATAGGCATGACGTCACTGCCCCCACCAGAAGGATCACTTGCCATTTCCTCCTCTTCCTCTTCCGCCTCCTCTCCGCCCCATCCGCGCTGAACCAATGGGACGCACACAGCCTGACTGCTACCCTCGCCGCCAGCATCCTCCTCCTCTTCCACAGCCACCTCCACGTCGTCCTCCTCCTCATCCTCCTCCTCCTCCTGCAACTGCCACCGAGAAGCAGACAAAAGTGTGGTCTGACTGTGTAGCTCCGTTGCGTCTCCTCCTACCCCCGTCTCCTCTGCGTGCAATGCGTTCTCCCTTATTGCGATGAGCGATTCTTTAAGGACGCATAGGAGCGGGATGGTTACGCTCACTATAGCGTCCTCGCTGCTGACCTTCTTGGTGGACTCCTCAAAGATACGCAGTACATCGCATATGTCTGCCATCCATGGCCACTCGTGGTTGGCAAACTGAGGGAGCTGAGTTGGAGGCACGCGTGGATTCATAATCTGGTACTCCATCAATGCTCTCTGCTGCTCACACACCCTGGCCAACATGGAATAGGTGGAATTCCAGCGAGTCGGCAGGTCGCACAACAGCCGATGTTCAGGCAAATGGAGGCGTTGCTGGAGTTTTTTTAAGCTAGCAGCAGCTACAGTTGACTTCCGAAAGTGAGCGCACAAGCGCCGCACTTTCACCAGTAGCTCTGCCAGGTTGGGGTAAGTCTTTAGAAATTTTTGGACTACCAGATTAAAAACGTGGGCCAGGCATGGTACGTGATTGAGTTCGGCAAGCTCCAGAGCCGCCACCAGGTTACGGCCGTTATCGCACACGACCATGCCTGGTCCTAGCTGCAGCGGCGACAGCCACATCTCCGTCTGCTGCAATATGGCGTCCCTCACCTCTGGGGCGCTGTGCTTCCTGTCACCCAAGCTGATGAGCTTAAGCACCGCCTGCTGACGTCTCCCCGCGCCAGTGCTGCAACGCTTCCAGCTAGCGGCTGAGGGCGATGTTAAGGCAGAGGAGGAGGAGGAGGAGGAAGAGGAGGGGGGTTTATCAGAACCCCTGCTGGCAATCTTGGGCGGGGGTGGTAGGTAGGCCGTCTCTGTTTGCGACCCCGGTACACAGCCTTGTACTACAAGGTCAGACGGTGTGTATTAACACCACGTATATAAGAGTTTTGCAGGCACGCAGAACGCACAGTACAGGTGCCAAATAAAAGGCCTTTTTTTAAAATATTTCTAGGTACACAGCAGTGTACTACAAGGTCAGACGGTGTGTATTAACACCACGTATATAACAGTTTTGCAGGCACGCAGAACGCACAGTACAGGTGCCAAATAAAAGGCCTTTTTTTTTAAATATTTCTAGGTACACAGCCGTATACTACCAGGTCAGACGGTGGGTATTTACACCTGGTATACAAAAAGGGTATTGCAGGCACACAGAACCCAGAACACTAGAGCCAAAGAAACTGTATTTAAAAAAAAAAAAGTACACAGCCGTATACTGCCAGAAGATCAGATGGTGCATATACACACTAGGTATATAACAGGGTTTTGCAGACAAAAAGAACGCAGAACAGTAGTGCCAAATATAGTTTGGTATGTAGCAGAGCACCTAATACACCACTAATGCCTCTCTCTGTCCCTACTCCAGCAGCTATCCCTGAATACAGCAGCCGTTCTCTGCAGAGTGTATATAGTAGTAAAGCTATCACTGTACTGCACTATAGTAGCCCTGATAAGGGCTTTTAATCACGCTCCTGCCTGTCCAACAGCTAAAACCTATCTCTCCCTTCTCCAGCCTCTGTCCCTGACTAAGTTCACGCAGCATATGCGAACGAGCAGGAAGACCTGAGTTATTAATATTCGAGGTCACGTGGTTTTTCCAGCCAATCCATGTAGACGCTGTTTTCGCGCTGCCAGCGTGCTCCGCGGGCCTGTCATACACCCCCTGCATGGTGATTGGTGGAAAAAGAGCGCCAGGGAAGGTGGGAGGGGAAACGAATTCTAAGTGCGCCATCGCCGTTATACTCGATCGAAATCGAGTATGCCGAATAGCGTAGTATTCGATCGAATACCGGCTCGATCGAACACTACTCGCTCATCTCTACTTACTACTAGGTCGACCCACATATTACAGCAGATCACTGGAGGTCCCAGCACATTGTGATCAACTTATAGTCAAGGGACCTTTGTAACAAGTCGGAATAGCCCAAAGTAGAAAACCCCTTTAACCTAAAGTATAAGGCCACTGTAATTCTCATTCCACTAGGCATGGCAAAGAAAATCTTTATCATTGTCCTCCGGGATCCTCATCTCTTACTCAGAATGGAGAATGGTTACCAAGAGCATCTCTGGAGGACCAACTTACTGATTGAAATGGGTACAATGTAATGCTTCATTTCACCTGTGGTGGCACTGCAGGGAAACTGAACACTTAGTGCAAGCTTTGCCCACAGATCACAACTGAACGCTGGTGGTCCCACCACAATGAGATCAACTTATTACCAAGGGACCTTTATAACAAGTAGTAATAGTCCTAAGCAGGGAGCCTCTTTAATCTAAGGTGTATGGCCACTCTAATTCTCATTCCACTGAGTAAGGCAAAGTCTGATAGGTGGTAGTATTACCACTGGGACCCCCCAGCCATAACGTTATTAGATGGGAATACCCTTTTAAAGTGTTTTAGTATGTCATATAATTAACATATTATATCTGTATCAATCAGAGGGAGATAATACTTATAATAAGACTTCTAAGACTTATAATGATACAATATGAATAGGAGACTAATCCACTCCAGCGCTGTTAAGCTTCACACCAATCTCTTTCAATAAGAGCAATTTCCCAGGGTTAACTCGGCGAGGTGGAGAATACAGAGGTGAAAACACCACGTCTAAGCACCATTTCATAGCGAGCACTTGCCTCTTAGATAAGTAATTGCCTTTTATTCACAGCTCTTTTGCAAAACACAGACAGGCAGTTGGTTTTATTAAGAGAATATTGGGCAACGTACACAATCTGCGTCTGGTGAGTGAGATTTATGGAAACTCTAATAAATATTTATGGCCGTTCTCTCACAAAGAGCATCTGCCTCAGGACTCATTGTTATTTCTTAAAGGCTTTTCTCCACCATGAAACACAGCAAGTACATCTAATTTAATTAGTGTATTTTGTGAATGTGTGACCTGCACTACACCAGTCACCATTAATGGACACAGTGTCTCTCATTCCTCTAGGCACTGCCTTTGGCAAGCCAGGCTTTGCACGCCTACTCCAACCCCCCTCCCCCCCTCCAATACCCTACATCAAATTAAATTTGTCCCATCGAAACCAAGACAATTTAGCACCAATAAGCCCCAAATGGACAGGGACTCTGTGATTAATGTGAACAGTAAAAGGTTTGACACCAGGCAAAAAACAAAAAAAACCTCTAGACGGAGCTTCAGCTGCTCTGGCACATCAGGTGCTGAATTTTATTTTTTTCCCCTTTCATTTTTTCCTGCACTTTTCATGCTTCCTCAAAGAAAAGGAGATTGATGGCCTTAGCTTGTATTATTAGGTCTCTGTCTAAATTGCTTTCTCTGCTGTTTTTTTTTCACTTTGCCAAGGTCTGCTTCTACAAAATGTACAGGGATTTGCGTTTTTTTCCTTTCTTTTTTTTTTTTTTAACTGCTGTGTCACCATAGATTATTACAGAGCACAAGCTAAAGGTTGGAAATATATAATAAATTTAAACACACGTTAAAATATAACAGTGTATATAACAGTGCGGGTATGCTGCATGAAAGAATAAAATATTAAATTGTTTCCTCTTCTGCTATGCTGCATTGCCACGCTCACCGCTCCACCTGTACCCTGCTGACAATATGCTCAGTTGTACAGCGATTATTTTCAAATAAGAAAAACAGATAATACAAAAAATGCTATAAATGCATATTAAATATAAAAACAAATAGATGAAAAATAATAAAACAAGGTCACATATAATAAATGCTAAATATAAGTGATACAAATGATTAAATTTTTTCAGTTTGATTTTAACCTTGGTTAATGTTTAATTTGCTGGATTGCTGTCTTTTTTCCCACCTATACAACTATGTACGGTATGTAACTATTAGGCTTGAGCGAATTGAGCTTTGGATCATAGATCCGAAGTTGACTTGTTCAAAAACTTTGTTGTTAATGCTGTTTCGGTACAGTATTAAAATGTATTGGCTCCGTGTAGGCAAACTTTGTCTCGCCCGAAGTTGCGTGAGATTTTGGTGAATGACTACGATATTCCTATCTGCTTATTTAAAAACATTTCAAAATAGGAATCCCAAGTGAGCATTGGTACCGAGATAGTACCAAAGCCTACTTCGGATTCCTATTTTAAAATGTTTTTAAATACGCAGATATGAATAATGTCCTAATTCATCGAAGCCTTGAGCGACTTTGGGAAAGACGAAGTTTTGCTACACGGAGCCCATACATTTTAATTCTATACAGAAACAGCATTAAAAAAAGTTTTTGAATGAATCGACTTCAGATCTATGATCTGAAGGTCGCTTCGCTCAAGTCTAGTTATGTAAAAAATTTAAGATCAGACTATTTTTGGATCTGTACGAAAAAGCAGTTTTTTTGTTAGTTTTTTTTACTTTTCAATTTTTACTTTCCAAAAATCTATAACATTTTTATCTTCCACCAATGTAGTTGTATGAGGGCTTATTTTTTAGCAGGATAGGTTGTATTTGTCAATGGCACTATTTTAGGGTACATATAGCTTACTGATTAACTTTTATTAACTTCTGGGAGAGAATGGAAAAAACAGCAATTGTGACATTACTCTCTGCATAAAGAACATATTGCCTTTATTCAATTTGTTATTATAATTACGCCGATATCAAATTTATATTTGTTACGCATAATTTGTATGTTTTACTTATTTTGCACAGTAAAACTTAACAAATTAAATACTTAAATACTTAACAAATAATAAATTAAAATGGATTTTAATTTAGATTTTTTGTAGTCAACTTGACAAAATAATCCACATTGTTACAATGGAATGAAAAAAATACCTTGATTAAAAAAATTATTACATAAATACAAACCGATATTTGATGCATATGTATTCACCGCTTTGCTATGAAATCCCTAAATAATAAGTTCTGGTCTAAAAAAATCAACTTCTGAAGTCACAGAATTGGTTGAATAAGAGTGCAAAGTTTCACATGACCTGTCACGTGATGTGAGTAAAAATCCTGTTCTGAAAGACCACTGAGTCTGTAACACTACTGAGCAAGCAAAATGAAGACCAAGGAGCTCTGCAAACAGATCAACATGGTGGAGAAGTAGAGATCAGGGTTGGGTTATAAATAGTTATCCCAAACTTATAAGATCTTATGGAGCACCATTAAATCCAATGTATGAAAATGGAAAATTATGGCACAAACACTCCTGACAAGTTGAATGATAGTATTGTGGCTGTCTGTGGCCACCACTAGAGGGGGCTTGCCAACTAATTGATACCTTAACAAACTGCCTACTTTTATTTAGTACACTTATCTGGTGACGACCTATTCTGCAGCACTTTACAGACATTAACATCACGCTGTGCCCAATGGGACTCACAGCCTAAGATCCCTATCAGTACATCTTTGGAGTGTGGGAGGAAACCCGAGCACCCAGAGAAAACCCACACAAACACGGGGAGAACATACAAACTTGTCCTTCGTCAGATTTGAACCTAGGACCCCAGCACTACAAGGCACCAGAGCTAACCACTGAGCCACCATACTACCCATAAAGACTTTAAAAACTTGTGAAATATTTTTATTTTTTCATATCCACCTTTTTAGATCCATAACTTTTTTCTTTTGCAAGGCAAGTTGTATTTAGCACTATTTACATTTAATTACAATTTATTGATTAGCTTTTATTATTTCTTGCAGAGGGATGCAAACAAAGACAGTAATTCTGTTATATAAATGGCACAGTCACTTTATTATGGGGGCAGTATGATTACAGTAATGCCAAAATATAGTTTTTTACCACTTTTGTGAAAAAATGACCTTTTTCCTAATGATTTAGAATTCCGAGAACAATAACTTAACCATAACTTTACATTTTTTTCATGAATAGAGACGTGTGAGGGTGTTTTTTTTGTTGTTGGAAGAGTTGACATTTTCATTGGTACCATTTTGGGGTAAAGGCAACTTTTTATTTTTTATTTTTATTCCATTTTGAAGAGATTGATTGCAAACAGCATTTTTTTCGGCATTTTGTTTAGGCTACATTCACACAACCGTTGTTTTTACGGTCTCCGAGCCGCATATTTTGCGTCTCAGATCCGGACCTATTCATTTCAATGGGGCCACAACACCGTGTGCTATCCGCATCCGTTGCTCCGTACCCCGGCAATTGCGGACAAAAATAAACATTTCTATTATAGCCGCAGCCACAAATTGCATAACGCACATGGGCCGGTTTCAGTGTTTTGCGGATCCGCAATATACGGATTCGCAAAACACAACGGTCGTCTGAATATAGCCTTAATCAGTTGAATCACAGTTCATGAAATTTTACTATGGCTTCATGGACACGACTGTATTTTTCATCCAAGTGCTTTCTGCTTTTTTGTGGACAGTGCACTGATCTATTCATTTCCATGGAGCCATGCACCCATCCGTAATTTTTGCAGATCTGTGTGGCCAGTCTGCAAATTATTATGTCCTTTTCTGCTCTGTATTGTGGAGAAGAATAGCCCTCTCTATTGGCGAGAATAATATGGAATGTATCTATATTTTGTGGGTCCGTTGCTTGAGGGCTGAAATACGGGCACAACCATACGCATGAAGCCTATATATATTTATTTTTCTAAACTCTATCTCTCTTCAACAGAAACATAGTGCTGACTCGAGGTGACAGCATTTCTAATGTATCCGCCAATGAACTATTGAGTTCAGCTTAAAGTAACATTTAAATAATGGTCCCTGGTGAGCAAACACTGATCTCCTACCATATGAGACATGGACCAAACACAATATAGTATATTGTGTCAGCATCATATTAATAGCTTCCTAGATAGACAATGGACATTATTAAATGTGGCCTTTCCCTCAGTCTCTGCCTGCATTCACTGGTGAGGTCAGGAGGACATAGGGCACATGTCTTCATCTGTGTCGGACAATTTATCAGCTGCCGTGAGGATTTCACGCTTTGCCCACCGCTCCCATAGACACGGTCTTTTGTCTTGTGTTTAATAAAGCGTTTTGACATCACAATCTGCTACCCTGAATTGTTCTGCCTCATCTTTTTCTTTCATGTTATTTTGAACAAAGTCTTTTTAGATATACAGGTGTCATAAGAAAAAAAAAAAGTAAAAAGTGTATAATAAACACCATTTAGCTTTAAGGGGTTGCAATTTATATTGATGACCTATCCTCAGGAAGCTTGCCATGTTACATGTTAGGTAATAGAGACCTGTCATGTCCACCTAAAAGTAAAACTGACCTAATACTTTGTGGCCCACGTTGGTCCCCTGCAGTGAATGCCACAACGTTTGGAGCCTAATAGTAATAGTTACATATTCCAGCAATTTCTATAATTGCAGTCATAATATTTAGCAAACTTCTTGGTCAGATGTAATTCGGCTGAATTGGTCGTGCGATTCAATTTGGGTTCAAATAAATTCAACCCTAATCAAAAGTGCTCCAATTGCTCTGCAAAAGTTGTGGACATGAGTGGACCAGGAACTTAAAGTGGCCCTGGAAAGAAAAATATAATAAACGTGTCCCCATGTTGTAGAAGGGTCCAAACTGAGAGAAAGTGGTGGCTGTAGTGGTCACCTGGTTGGATGCTACAGATGTCACTTAGAGCAGAGAGGAGGTACTATGAAGCAGCTGGATGCCGAGGGCACTTCATAGTGAAGCTCTGCCACAAAAAGAAAGAAGCTCACACATTATGTGTACAGTATGGTATGTTATGTGTTTTCTGCTCTTCTCGGCCATTACTTAGTGCAGTCAACAGTTTAGCATGGTAAAAACAGCTGATAGAGTCCACTTAAAAAGTTTTGTCACACAGGACAAATGAGTCTGGTTTTGTTTCTCTATTTACACCCTTTACCTGTCTCTAGGAGCAATTTCAAACTTTTGTTGCCTTTATTGAGGGGAGTTCTGCAGCAAATCTCATTATTTAAAAGGGTTTTCTGACTTTTCCAGGATAGGTCATCAGTATCTGATCGTGGGGGTCCGACACCAGGGGGTTACCGGTGTTTGAGACGGCATTGGTGCTCTTGTAAGCACCATGGCCTTCTCCGTGTTTACAAAGCACAGTGCTGTAAATTTTATAGTGGCTGTGCTTGGTATCACACTTGGCCCCAAAAAATACTCTATTAGTTTTCAAACCAGCACCTGGATCTGAATACTTTTGTAATTGCATGGAATTAAAAATTCAGCATAGCCAGTGAGTTATTCTATAAAATATGTTTATTGCCACCTGCTGTTTGTTCTTTCTCCTTATTTCTTTGACCTGCTCACCGAGAAGGCCACACATGCTCAGTTTCATCCTTGAGCTGCCTCCTGAGCTGTGATAGGGAGAGCATGGACACGCCCCCTGAGCTGCAGCAGAAAAGGCACTCCCCTTGAGCTGTCAGCGTGATATAAATCTAGCAGAGCAATGAATGGGGAGATCTCTGGTTCCATGTGAGGTACAGAGCTGGTTCTAGCTTTGTTAGAGTTTTTTTACAATAATGATGGGATTACCCCTTTAAGGGGATGGTACCAATAAAAGTCAATACCATCTCTCCAAAGATCCTTTGGTAGCAGCTGCCTTGTCTGCCTCTACGGTAGGTACACCGTGGACTTTCACAAATGTTTTCTTCCAAAATGTCTCATTGATATGTCACAAAGATTTTCTTTTCAGACACAAGCAGAAGACAGTCACCACTACTATCTAATAATTGTCTCCTATGAAGGGAACCAGTTTATGTGATCACCTTAGGAACAATTTGATAAATTCCTTCCAGCCTCTTTCTTACAGTAGAACTTAAACTAAACCCAAAGCCCCTGTGATGTCTCAGTATTAATGGGCAGATTCTTCATGTTATCTTTCCTTTCCGGTAAGAAATGAGGGTTTGCCTTCTCAGTAATGTGGGTTTGTGTTATGCTTCCATGGTCCAGTACCAATCTTCACACAATTCATGTTCCGGTAGCTTAGTGTAAGGAAACAACAAAGATCATAGGGAACACCTGAGCTTCAATTATGCAGAAAGACAAAAAGAAGCATGAAAATCAACACACTTAAAGAAAATAGAATTTTACACTTGAAAAGTGCAATTCTTGCATTCTATCAACATTTATTTAAGTATTATAAACTAAAAGTCTATAGGATCCCTTTAATTGAATATTGTAATTTTTGTATTGCACTTTACTTGCAACTGGACCCTCTCATGACTCGTGCCTTAATGGGCACAATGCCAAAGTAATACAATTATACTGTATAGAAATAACATGCGGGGTCTGATTACCACAGCTATACACTGCCCAAATAACACTGGCAGGTCCATAAACTTGGGGATGCTGCTCCATCCATAGCTCTACACACCAAATTTGGGATTGGAGGTGCAAACTCTTGGTGCTCAAGCCATTAGAACCATAGTTTCATAGTGAGAAGTGATGTAACCTGTATGAAAGCACAGGTCTAACCAGTGTTAGGTTGGAGTGTCTAGGGCCAACCATTAAAATTAATTCTGGGGGCCCACTGTAAAGCTACATGCAAATATTATCTACTCACACGTCAGCAGACAGCAGCAAGATGCTACAAGGTGACTGATTATGGGGGTCCCTTCAGCGACTTGGAGAAAGCAGGTCCCTGATGAAAGGATACTGGCTGGAATGCCTCTGTGCCTAGAATTCATCTCAGCCAACTGATGCTTCTATAATAATAAACTGGATCATTTCTTAAATAATTTACCCAGTTCTTATGTGAACGTAGGCTGGTTGAGATGCTGTATGTTGCTTATCTACTGTACAGTCTACTGTACAATGTTCAACTTGTGCAGTGGTGGGGGGACTAGGGGCCCATCTTGCCCAAGGACCCTCCAGCGGATTCACATGTTCCTATGTGGGTCAGTCCTAACCTGGGTCTAACCCTCTTCTTCCCAATGCAGTCTCCGCTTATGACCACAATCACTAAAACCCATCTCTTAGTTAAAAGAATGAAAGATAGGTGATAATGGATCTAGCGCAATGTAAATTATATGTAGATGATACAGTACATAAAATTTTAAAAGGTCACAATGTAACAGTTTATTGGCTCCATTGTGCTGTTTCAGACTACGTCTAAAGAACTGACCTTAAAGGGTTTTTCTCATGAAAAATATTCTACAGTTTTCAAACCAGCCCCTGGATCTGAATACTTTTGTAATTGCATGTAATTAAAAATTTAGCATAGTCACTGAGTCATTCAATAAAACCTATCTGTATAACGCCATCTGCTGTTTGTTCTTTTTCCTATTTCTCTGTCCTGTTCACTGAGATGGTCGCACATGCTCAGTTTCATCCTTCAACTGCCTCCTGAGCTGTGATAGGGAGAGACCTCCAGCAGAATGGAGATCAGTACAACGTCCTGCCACTTTACAAATCACTAGTCAGACCACACATGGAGTACTGTGTACAGTTCTGGGCTCCTGTGAACAAGGCAGACATAGCAGAGCTGGAGAGGGTTCAGAGGAGGGCAACTAAAGTCATAACTGGAATGGGTGGACTACAGGACCCAGAAAGATTATCAAAATTAGGGTTATTCACTTTAGAAAAAAGACGACTGAGGGGAGATCTAATAACTATGTATAAATATATCAGGGGTCAGTACAGAGATCTCTCCCCATGATCTCTTTATCCCAAGGACAGTGACCATGACGAGGGGACATCCTCTGCGTCTGGAGGAAAGAAGGTTTGTTCACAAAAATAGAAGAGGATTCTTTACGGTAAGAGCAGTGAGACTATGGAACTCTCTGCCTGAGGAGGTGGTGATGGTAAGTTCACTAAAAGAGTTCAAGAGGGGCCTGGATGTATTTCTGGAGGGTAATAATATTACAGGTTATAGTTACTAGATATGGGTTGTTGTTGATCCAGGGAGTAATTTTGATTGCCTGATTGGAGTCGGGAAGGAATTTTTTCCCCTAAAGTGAGGAAAATTGGCTTCTACCGCACAGGGTTTTTTTGCCTTCCTCTGGATCAATTTGTAGGAAAACAGGTCGAACTGGATGGACAGATGTCTTTTTTTCGGCCTTATAAACTATGTTACTATGTTACTACTATGTCCTTGATTAATTTACACTTATGACCAACTGAATCTTTTGGCTACTTTAGAGTTGGGAAGCATGCAAACGACTCATGGCCAAAATTGATTCATATGAATTGATTCATTATCATAATGAGCTCCTCAAGTGGGAGATGCTGCCGCTGATGCTGCTGCTGAAGCTTCCACCTGCCGCTTGATTGACAGGGCTGGACATCTTGCCCGGTTCTGACAATCTCGTACCTGCAGGCTGCTTTGAGTCACAGTATAAGTACAGAGACTCTACTGCAGGTAGTGGGGCATGAATAGTTGCTACTCGGAGCAGCGACTTGGGTGTGACATTGTCAGGGCCGAGTGAGATGTCTGGTTCTGCCCATCACATGGTATGAATCTTCAGCAGCAGCGAGGATAGCCTCTCGAAGGTGAAGAACTCAATATGATGAATAAATCAATTTGCTCATCTCTAGTCTGTAACGTTCGACCCCCTTATTACATACCTCCCGACTTTGTAAACCACCAAAGAGGGACAAATTTTTTCCGCACTAGGCCACGCCTCTAATTCCGCACAAAACCTAACTATACACCTAATGCCACCCAGTCCCCTTAATGCCCCCACATAGTATTTATTCCCCCTTCATGTCACTGCACAGTATTTATGCCCACATTGTGTGTTGACAGAATTATGCCCAGCTGTGCCCCCAGTAATATGCCCACATTGGGCCCCCAGTAATATGCCCACATTGTGCCCCTAATAATATGCCCAGCTGTGCCCCCCAGTAATATGCCCACATTGCGCCCCCAGTAATATGCCCAGCTGTGTCCCTCCATAATATGCCCAGCTGTGTCCCCCAATAATATGTCCAGCTGTGTCCCCAGTAATATGCCATTATGTGCCCCCAGTAATATGTCCAGTTGTGTCCCCCAGTAATATGCCCAGCTGTGTCCCCCAGTAATATGCCCAGCTGTGCCCCCCAGTAATATGCCCACATTGTGCCCCCAGTAATATGCCCAGCTGAGTCCCCCAGTAACATGCCCAGCTGTGTCACCCAGTAATATGCCCAGCTATGTCCCCCAATAATATGCCCAGCTGTGTCCCCCAGTAATATGCCCAGCTGTGTCCCCCAGTAATATGCCCAGCTGTGCCCTCAGTAATATGTCCACACTGTTCCCTCAGTAATATGCCCACATTGTGCCCCCAGTAATATGCCCACAGTGTGCCCCCAGTAATATGCTCACATTGTGCCACCAGTAATATGCCCACATTGTGCCCCCAGTAATATGCCCCCATTGTGCCCCCCAGTAATATGCCCACATTGTGCCCCCCAGTAATATGCCCACATTGTGCCCCCCAGTAATATGCCCGTATTGTGCCCCCTCACAGAAAGTAAAAAAAAATAAACACCATATACTTATCTGTGGAGGGGGCGGAGCCTAGGCTGACTGCCGGATGGCCCAGACAAGAGGTGCAGAGAGCCGACGGGGATGAGGAATAATGAAGCAGGTAGGCGATGGCTGTCTGCTTCGTTATGGCAACTGTCTCTGCGTCCTACAAACACAGAGACAGCTGCCAGCAAGCGGGACATAGCTCCCCTGTACTGGGACAGCGGGACAGCCACTGCAATCCGGGACTGTCCCGCTGGATCCGGGATGGTTGGGAGGTATGTTATTATTGTGCATGCATTTTTGGGCCTATTCTTGTCTTCTTAGTCTGAATCTGTTACTGCTCTACTTGTGGTGAGATAGGACACATAATATGTGATATTTGACCATAATACATACTATGCACCTTGTAGTCTTTAGAGATTACACTAAAAATGTACAAAATATTTTTCATCTTGAATTTTTCTTAGAAACAAGCATTGAAAACAATGGTGCTCTGAAGACACATTAGTAACTTAGGAAATGATAAATTGTCTTAATAAGTTTCTATCGGGCCAGAGCTCAAAAAGTCACCCTTTGCCTGGGCAAAAAGAATATTAGCGCCATTAATCAATTACATGCTGTGTAGAACTCCGAGTGGCTAATTAGTAATTCATAAAGACACGCAAGAACTGTGTGCACAGTGAGACATTCCAATAATGACTTAGCAATGGTAACACATTGTCAGCTGCCCGTTCCATCACCTACCTTCCATTTTATTCTATCAAAGAGGAAAATGTTTGGACTCACATCTCATTTTGTTTGCAATTTGTATTGTTGGGTACAGTGGCTAAATCTTATGGTTGGGTTTTCAAAAAGTCTATTCACGAAATGTGGCTGAAAACTGGTTTGTTTTAATGGAACACTAAATCTAAATATTAAAGGAGTTTTCTGGGCTCCAGATATTGATACCTGGAACTTAGGCCATCAATATCACATCAGTGGAGTTCCAACACCTGGCACCCATACAGATCAACTTTGAATGGAGCCTGAAGCATAGCACCATTTAAGGTAGAGTGGCCGTGCTGGGATACAAACAAGAAACATACAGTATGTATCCAAAAATAAGAATGAATCTGGATCGCACATCCTCATACTATGTTTTGATCTAGTAGTTGCTTCTCAGCATAATTTAACATCACTTCTCAGCGCAATTAATGGTATACCACCCCTAGGTCATATAGTGCACATGAGGCATTAGTATAAGTTTTGCTCAAAAAGCATAGGCCCACTCACTGCGCCAAGGTTGCCTCCTTCAGTGGGAACCTACTCTAAATTTGGCGCAGCGCTGCATGGTGACCACCAGCGCCACAGCACCATACCAACAAGCGGCAGAGCCCAGCAGCCAGACAGCGCCCCTGCTGCCCAGCTAAGCCACCCTGGCACTGAGTTCTACCGACCCACCAGGACAGCACCAAGGCAACAATGGCCGTCGCGCAGCACCGCACCCAACACGTGAACAGATATCAGAGCTCACCTTTTTCTCTGCTCTCAGGAACTCCAACTGAGAGAAAGTAGGAATTTATAAACCCTCATGCAGACACCTGCTAATTTAAAAACACTTGGGCCAAATGGGGAGGAATACTGATGCCAGAGTGAACAAAAAGGGGACAAATTTAGAGTAGGTTCCCACTCGAGGAGGCAACCTGGGCGTGGTGAGTGGGCCTATGCTTTTTGATCAAAACGTATACTAATGCCTCATGTGCACTATATGACCTAGGGGTGGTATACCATTAATTGCGCTGAGAAGCGATGTTAAATTATGCTGAGAAGCAACTACTAGATTAAAACATAGTATGAGGATGTGCAATCCAGATTCATTCTTATTTTTGGAAGAAACATACAGTAGTTGCCCTCACTGTTTGTAACTTTGCAATATTTTCTGATACAAATAGTTCTGTAGATATTCTGTAGAGAACACAGTTGTTAATTCTTCTGAGGGCCAAGGCATAACCAAAGGGGCAGGGTTTAAAGGAGTTGTCCAGGTTAAATAAAATTTTGGGCTGTCCCTATAAATGGTCTAAAATAACAAAAGAATCAATACTCACCCCCTTTTGTCCCCTGGCACTACGGTTAATTGGTTTTCCTGGCTGTATAGGTCACCGCTGCAGCCAATCACTGACCTCAGCAGTGATGTCTCTTGCACCTCTGTGGCAAGTTATTGGCTGGATAGTGGCATGTGTGCATGGAATGTCACTGCCGAAGCCAGGAATATCATATCAGCTACAGGAGGACAGGAGCACAGCACTGGAAGAAGCAGCCATTATTTTAGACTATGTACAGGGGCTTTCACATGTTTTTTTTTAAAGTGGCCATCCTTTTTAACCATCTTTTTGTCCTACTGCAGACAGGACACAGCAGGGAGGCTCCTGCTGCAGTAACATGTCTTATAGCCAGACCCAGGACCAAGGGAAAAGGAGAGTTAAAGGGAGGAAGTGCTGTTTAGTCCTTAAGTATGAAAAAGTTACTATGTAGCCACTGTCGGTCCTGGCTAATAAATGGGAACCCTAAACATGGTGCCCTCCCCTCTATTAACTCAAAAGAAGTTTCATAATCTAGATAACCTTTTTCAGTCCTTAACATGTCCTACCTTATGCAGTGTTATGTTGAATTCTCTGCAGTTTCCCCTATTGACTTCAATTGGGAACCCTGCAGCATTAAGGCAGACATGTGAAAACTTATGGTGGCTATTACATGCAATGCCACTGGACAGTTTTCCATAGAAGCATTTCTAAGAACATTTCAGGGGTAACTAAATATATTCTACAGTTCTTAGTTTATATAGCCCTGCTGATAGATATACGTGCACCTCACAACTTCAAAATTGGTATAAGATGGAGCAATACATTTTATGTGCATACAATTAACACATGTTAATATCCTTTCACACTAAAATCAATGAATGTGATGCCAATAATAGCGCTAATAGCCTATATGTCGATATTGACTCTTAGAGGGTAGTTCTTCCTATTCATTGATCCAACTGCTCTGCCAGATTATTTCAAGCTACCAGCTGAGCATTTGTGTCCACCACAGTGAGGCAGACAGAGAAATTAGAAAATGACAAACAGCAGGTGGCGCTATACAGATAGAGTTCAGTGAATACCTCAGTAGCTATAGTAATGCATTTTTATGTTACATGCAATTACAAAGATATTCAGATCCAGGTGCTGTTTTGAAAACTGTAGAATATTTTTCGTGAGACAACCCCTTTAACCTCGTGTCCATGGAAAGATTTCAGAAAATCTCTGAAGTTGCATTTTCAATATTTTCTCAGTAACCATCAGAACAATAAAAAAGTTCAAGCAACTTTAAAGGAACTTTATTAAAGACCAGATTTTACCCACATTAAGATAAGCAAAAGTAGACCTGTCTCAAAAGTGAACTTAGACTTTAAATGCATCTTCTTCTTCTTTCAGGTGTGAATTAATTTGCACAATTTGTACATTTTATTAGCTGTATATCAAAACAGTTATTTTATTTAAAGGGGTGACCTTCAGCAAGGTCCTATTGCTTTAAAAAAAAAAAGAATCCACTGATACTCACCTCCCTGATCCTCTGCCGCTGCTGTTTCGACAATGCATGGGTTCCCGTTGTACTCCACTTCCAATTGACTTCTCGACATGGCAAGAAATGGCTGTGAATGATGCTCAGCCAATCACTGGCTCCATTGATAACCCGTCTCAGCCAGTGATCATTTGATCACCATTTGCAGCCACTTCCTGCCATGTCAAAATGTCAGCAGGAAGTGGAGCACAACTGGGACCCCTGCAGCATCAGAACAGCAGCAGCAGGGAACCAGGGAGGTGAGTATGAACTGGTTTAATTTTTACAGCAATAGGATGACTGGATGTCAATTTTATTTTGCTGGAATAACCCTTTAATGACCTGTGTATTTCATTTGATAGATTCAGCGGCATTATTTTAAGTCCATAGACTTCAGCAGTGTCATGGCTAAAGAAATGAACCCCTAACCTAAAGCATTCTACGTGAGAACCGAATCCACGCTGTCACAATATGCAGCTTATCACTTTCATTTCCTTGTTGTCACAGTCTGGCGATGGATGAAGGGCTTTTCTGTAGAGGCTAGTAGAGGCTCAGGATATATTTCACAAATCTTCATTGATGTCATATCCTAGGAAAAGACTTAAGGAACAAAATAGTGTCTGCAAAATGCTGTCCACGATAATAAAACATATAAATCAGAAGAAATCGAAAATGGTCAGGAATAGGATATGACATTTTTGTTACAGTTTAAAGTTATAACTAACTTCGCTTAGTCTTCATTAAGGTTACTTTCACATTAGCGCTAAAGCAATCTGGCAAGCTATTCTGCTGGCCTAGCAAGATCCAGCCGTTCACCACCGAAGCCCATTGGCTATAATGAGAGCTGTTAAGGATGTGGACGCTGCCCGACATGAATGTTAATCACTGAATAACTACTTAAAACTTAACTTTTACTTCTATATATCTTAAAACATATATTTTGACCCACAAAACAACATAAATAGTATCACAAGCATCACAACCGACATGAATGCCAGGATTCGGCCAGGCAAAGACTATTGCCTGCAGTAATTTTTGTCTGTCCGAATCCCAGCACTTATGCCAGGAGTGGATGGACTTCCACTGGATCCCTTTATAGTCTATGGGGTCCCACGGGCATGTGGCACTATCCAGCTATGCCAGATCCAGAGATCTCCCGGAAATGTCTGCCCCTAAAAATTATGGGGCACATTTACTAAGACTGGCGTTTTAGATGCCGGTCTTATTGAAGGCCCTTAACTGGCAGCAGATCCGCCAGAGTTATGAAGAGGCACAGGCCTCTCCATAACTTCAGCGCATCCAGCGCCAGTTCTAAAGCTTCCAAGCTGTCTTAGATTTACTCCTTTTTCTACGCCAAAAACAGGCGTAGAAAATGGTAAATCAGACAGGCCTACCGGCCCATCCCCTTCCACGACATGCCCACTTTTTTATACATGGCTTGAGCGGGGAAAAGTCGCCTGAAATATGCCTAATTTAGGCATATTTCAGATTAATAAATGACCCCCTATGTTTTGTCTACAGCTCCTGTGCAGACCTATTTGTCTCTCTTGTAAGACACTACAACAACTCCCATATAGTCTGATCCTGCAGTCATACTCCCTTCTATTAGTCCCCTATTTCTTAATAACATACATTTGGTTGCACAAAGTAGGGGATAGATGGATGGCAATAGGAGAGCGGTATCAGACTGCAGAGTTTGCAGTCTGTTACCATGGAGACGCATAGAAATGGATATGAGCTGCAGATACAAAACAAACAATTGTTTTACTTAAAATCCTTTTCTTAATTTTTCAGTTAAGGAAAATTAAATGATATTCGTGGAAAAGGTGGACATAACCTTTAGGACTTCATGTGCAAAGTTTGGGTTTTGAAATTGCAGTTAAAACTGGAAATTCTGGGCTTTCAACATGCTCCGTAAATGAATGAGACAGTTATCTGAAATAAGGGAGAGAAAAGAAATGTTTCCAGGCTATTGTTCCGAAGTGGACAGGTAGCGTTTGATCATCTGTCATGTTATTTCTCGCAGACAATAAGAGTGCTTGGTAGAATTGTGTCTCTTCAGCTGTCAACCAGCAGTCCTTTATCTAAAACGGTGTCCGATACTATCACATTTCTAAACTGTGGCGCACAGGATGAAATGACTTTGCTTTGATTTATTAAACCTGGTATAACATTTCCAAGACACTTGCTGGATCAAGAACTCCAAACAGTGAGGACTTAAGTTTATATTAAAGTGGGTTTCTAGTAGAATTGTTCACAAGCATAGTGGTCACCTTAACCGATCCCCAACGTCCCCCCACTGCTGCTGTTCTGACAGTTATGTAGTCCCCACTGCTTTTTATATATCTAGCAAGATCATGATGCTAAAGCTGCAGCTCTGATGCTGCCCATGCTGATTGCATGAAGATGACTCCACCTTGGCAAAGGAATCATGGTAGCCACCGCTTTGATATACATATAATGTACTCTCCGCCCACAAAACGTGTGTCTTACAGGACGAATACTAATAGAAATGCTCATTAGTATAGTAGGCCCGGGGAGTAGTGAATACAGCATTCCCTGTGCTGGCTCTGTACTTACCGCTCCCTGGTCTTCATCTGCCTGTGCTACTCTGTGCTGTGACCTGCACACAGCATGAAAATGTAGGCGCGCTCTGTGACCTCATGTTGTACGACGTCAGGTCACAGCCCCGTGAGAAAGGAAGAGCATTGGATCTCAGGAGCCATGGTGGCATCCCGAACAGGAAAGGTACGTTGACTCTGATTAACATTGGGGGTCTGATCTGAGGTTTGTTTGGGGGTCTGATTAACATTGTGGGTCTAAGCTGAGGTCTGATTAACACTGAGGTCTGATTGGGGGTCTGAGCTGAGATCTGATTAACATTGGGGGTCTGAGATGAGGTCTAATTAACATTGTAGGTCTAAGCTAAGGTCTGATTAAGACTGGGGTCTGATTGGGGGTCTGAGCTGAGGTCTGATTAATATTAGGGGTCTGAGATGAGGTCTGATTAACATTGGGGGTCTGAGCTGAGGTCGGATTAACATTGGGGGTCTGAGCTGAGGTCGGATTAACTTTGGGGGTCTGATTGGGGGTCTAAGCTGAGGTGCGATGAAAAATATTTTTCGTATTTTCCTCTAAAACCTAGGAGCATCTTATGGGCAGGTACGTCTTATAGGGCGAAAAGTCGTTTAATAGAAAAATATTCAGGAAAACGTAATTTATTTATCTGTTCTTTCAAGGTTTTGGAGTCCTGTGGGTGGTCCAATCAGTGATTGACAGCAAACTATGCATGACTAAGCATGTGGGAAGGCTCTTGATGACTGATAGGTATAGATAGTCTAGAAAGAGCAGAGGTTTAACATGAATAAATTACACGTTTTACTGAATCTTTGTAGAAAATATAGGAGTAACCCTTATGAAGGCCCCCCTTACGTGAAAATTATCTAAAATGACACATGGAAATGGGTTTGACTAAGGCTACTTTTACACTAACGTTTTTGCTGGATCCATTACTGATAATACAATCATCTGCATCCGTTATGAACAGATCCGGTTGTATTATCTTTAACATAGCCAAGACGGATCCGTCATGAACTCCATTGAAAGTCAATAGGGGACGGATCTGTTTTCTATTGTGTCAGAGAAAACGGATCCGTCTCCATTGACTTGCATTGGGGGTCATGATGGATCCGTCTTGCTCCACATCCCAGGACAGAAAACAAACTATAACATGTTGCAGTTTGCTCTCCGGTCTGGGAACGCAACTAAATGGAACGGAATGCATTTGGGGACAAAATTGAAGCATTTTTTTCCGGTATTGAGCCCCTATGATGGAACTCAATACCGGAAAACTTAAATGCTAGTATGAAAGTAGTCTTAAGCAGACAGCAACTTTGGTCAATTAATTGAGCCCAAATTATATAACAATAACATTAATATCTGCAGGTCTGGAAACTGACCTTATTAGTAGAGAAGAGGTTAATCTACCTCAGGTTTTCGGTTAACGTTATTCTCTTGCACAAATGGTGTGATATGTGCTTCAATAAACAAGCACAATTAGACTTACCTCATTATTAGGGGTTTAACCATCCCATAAGACCAATATATCTGACCACAAGAACCTTCTGTTGACTCAAAGAAAATCTCTAGTAAGAATTAATTATAAGCACCTGCCGGTCCATTGTGTAACGGAGCTGGGTGAGGACTCTTTCTGCTTGGTCAGCTCATTTTACCATTGACCCTTTCACCTTCACCTTTCATTAGGACTTCATCGCCTGGATCTCAGATGTGAGACAGCACCGTTATACTGAGCGTTTCATTAAGGCTATTTGGTAAATTGTAGAAACAAACAGAGCGACATATTTACAGGAGCCAGTCAACACTCTGGAGTAATAGGTTTATTAGAGAGGAGAACCGCACACACGCCATGGCCACATGCATGGATATTAGACACTGGGTTGAGGGGCATTTGTTTGCTTAGTATTATATATGTATTAGTATGTGGTACAAAAAGTTCAAAGGGCAGAGAAATGGGATGGGTTGACTGGCTGTAGACAAAAATATCACAGGTTATGTTATGTACTTGTATCTATATTATCTATCTATCTATCTATCTATCTATCTATCTATCTATGTAGAAAAAGGAAAAAGAAGCAGCACAGAACAAACGGGTGCAAATCCTTCTAGGAACCAGAAACCATGGTCCACTTCATATATTTAAGAAAAGGAAGGCAGCACTCCAAAATTTCTGTGAAAAAATAAGTGGTTTATTCACCCATCAAGCAGCAACGTTTCAACTGCTCTGTAGTCTTTGTCAAGCTGTGTACATGTGCTAGAAACTATCCCCTTACATAGTGGTGCCCATTAAATGCAATTAATCGTACATCATTACATAATTAATACTCAAAGCTCAATATAAATCGTAATTCCAACTGTGCACATTTCAATACATGATAGAGAAATATAAATGTTATACGTGATTTTACTTTACAAAAGCTGGCATATTGCGACATAAAAAAAATACATGTAAAATCCATAGTGAAAGGTTCATAATCTCAGGTGTCATGATTCAAGTGACTGGTGCTCTACAAGTGTTAATAATTACCATAATTACCATAATATCGATGGCCGTGTATCGGCTGACTGCATGAGTTGTTTGTTTGTTTATGGTTTCCTTGGTGATGTCCTTCCTATTATATTTGGGGTTGCACGCAGGCGTACAGGAGGATTGAGATGTTCGCGGCCATCTTTAGTGTGGCTGCATGCCCCGGACACCGTGGTCACGCTTCCCGCGAGAGTACGGTGCTCCGGCGCTTGCGCAATTTAATTTAATCGCGAGACTATACTAACCGGACGCATGCGTAGTGACATTGTAGAGACGCCAATGGACCCGGGGGCTACAGCGTGGAGCTTCTTCGTGTTATATGTAATTATGGTAATAATTAACACTTGTAGAGCACCAGTCACTTGAATCATGACACCTGAGATTATGAACCTTTCACTATGGATTTTTCATGTATTTTTTTGTGTCACAATATGCCAGCTTTTGTAAAGTAAAATCACGTATAACATTTATATTTCTCTATCATGTATCGAAATGTGCACAGTTGGAATTATGATTTATATTGAGCTTTGAGTATTAATTATGTAATTATGTATGATTAATTGCATTTAATGGGCACCACTATGTAAGGGGTTGGTTTCTAGCACATGTACACAGCTTGCGGTTGAGACGTTGCTGCTTGATGGGTGAATAAACCACTTATTTTTTCACTGAAAAATTTCCCTCACATATATCTAATGATCTATCTATCTATCTATCTATCTATCTATCTATCTATCTATCTATCTATCTATCTTATCACCTTTACACATACATCGAAATAATTTACTGACTACCTTTTGAAGGGAGTCTGTCAGCAGTTTTGTTGATATTAAACTGCTGACAGCACTAGTAGAGGATGGGGAAACCAGTACAAACATACCTTTCATGTAGCTTCAATTATCAGGAATAGTGAGAATATGAACTTTTATTCTACCAGATTCTACCTCTTAAGTTTAATGGAGGTGGAGCTTTGCTGTAGTGCAATCCAGTCTTTGCCTTGAGCTGCTTCACAGCTCCTCCCTGCTGCTTTGAGTGACAGCTGTAGCATTTAATCAAGAGGCCACTACATCCAGCACTTATATAGGAGGAGCTATGAAGCAGCAGCTCAATGCAATGCAGGCACTTCATAGTGAAGCTCCACCTCCATTGCACTTAAAAATAAGAAAAACCTGCAGAATAAAAGTTCATATTCACACTACTCCTGATAATTAAAGCTCTACAATAGGTATGTTTGTACTGCTCTTCCCAGTCCCTACTTATTGCTTTCAGCAGTTAAGAATTCTCAGAACTGCTGATAGATTCCCTTTAAGAAAAATATAAATCTCTTACAGCTTTGTTTATTAAATGCTCCAGAGTCCGCCATGTCACTTGGTTTCTTATCAATTTAAATATATTGGGGGGAATTTATCATGAAGGGAATATTTGAAGTCAGTTTTGCCTGAGTGTGAGTTGGCGTACTTCATGCCACATTTATGAAATATTACATTTTGTTTGATAAATTTGTCTTATCCATAAACCTAACACTTTTGTCTACAAAAGCTTCTCCTGCTTTCCTAGTCCACCTTCCTACTGGAGTGAGAGTGCAACTTTTTTGCGACCTTTCAAAAAAGTCTCAGTGATAAATCTGGAATGAAACTCATTAACATAGCGAACCACACCCACTTTCCCACCATATTTCAAAACTGGAGTGAGTGGTGTAGAAATACAAAAAGTTGCTCAATTTTTGCACAAGCGAGTTCAAAAAGTTGCAAAAGCCCCCACTTTTAAAGAATTCTGGTGTGAAGGCATGATAAATAAGGGCATTGTGTGTCTATAACAAGAATACCTGTAAAAGGGTATGATAAAACCAATCCTTTTGTTTTTATATTCTAATACAATCCCTATAAGGATCGCCAGCTAGGCTCATTGACAGAAAATAATGCACCCAGATGGAAATGTCAAATTGCTGCAAAACTGGGCAGGCAGTTATGTCCCAGGTAGATATGTAACTGATTACAGGGTAGTCTGATTAGACACTGGGTGTTGCCAAAAGAGGGCATAAAAGTGCTTCCCTCGCTGCCAAATAAAAAGGCTCTCAGGGGCTACGTTTAGGTAGTGTACCTCTTGTGAGATATTGTTGACTGGTAGACATACCTCTACAATGCATTCATTTTGGCCAGTTGACAGACTTTAGAGGGGCGCATCATTGGACTGCGAGAGACAGGATGGTCGTTTCGATGAATTACCTGCCATCTAGCTGTTAGGAGGTGTTGGGAGCAGTGGTAATGTGAGGGCATGCATACACAGTTAGCAGGCTACACGTTACACCAAGTACTAGTGTGATGATCTGGTGAACCATCACTGTGTGGCAAGGTTCCTTTTAGTGATTCTTTGCCTTTAATTCCTTGTAATGTAGTTGGTTAGTGGTACCAGGTACTAGGCCACTTTCCTAAGGTGTGGAGTAACTGTACATGTGTACTGCACACTGAAGATCTTTAGGAGGGGCCAGGAGGCTAGACATCATGAGGGTAAGATGTGTATTGCTACTTCCACCTATCTTTGTATTATAGGGGCGTCGGCCATATGCCATGTTGGGAACTGGTCGATGGGAAGCTCACTCATTTGTGATATTTTTAGATCTGTGATATTTTTAGATATCTCTTGTAGTCTATCATAGTTTGTAAAGTTTTTATGCACTTAAACTGTTTCAAGCCTATTTTATTCCTGAATCTCAGAATTCACAGTAAAACAATCGCATACGACATAATATGTGCGAAACATCCTGCAGCCACATGTATTGCTTGTCATGGCAAGGCTTCCAACTGGCTTTTTTGGCAGGATAATGCACGCTCACACACAGAAAAGGTTTCCTAGGAATGTCTCCACCAGATTGCAACACTTCCTTGGCCTGACCAGTCACCAGTAGAGCACTTATGGAACCAGCTGGGACACCAGATTCTGCTACCTACAAATGTGCAGGATCTACAGGCCTAGCTATAACATCTGTGAACACAGGATACAATACAGAACCTGTATGTCTCCATGCTCAACTGTATCTCAGGTTACAGGTGGCTCAACAGGGTACTAGAGCCTTACAGTTTTCCCCAAAGACCTTATCTTTTCACTTTGATAATGTAAATAAATATATATATATATATATATATATATATATATATTTGGACACACCTTCTCATTAAAAGAGTTTTCTGTATTTTCTTATTTTCATGACTATGAAAATTGTAGATTCACACTGAAGGCATCAAAGCTATGAATTAACATATGTGGAATTATATACTTAACAAAAAAGTGTGAAACAACTGAAAATATGCCTTATATTCTAGGTTCTTCAAAGTAGCCACCTTTTGCTTTGATTACTGCTTTTCACACTCTTGGCATTCTCTTGATGAGCTTCAAGAGGTAGTCACCTGAAATGGTATTCCAACAGTCTTGAAGGAGTTCCCAGAGATGCTTAGCACTTGTTGGCCCTTTTGCCTTCACTCTGCGGTCCAGCTCACCCCAAACCATCTCGATTGGGTTCAGGTCTGGTGACTGTGGAGGCCAGGTCATCTGGCGTAGCACCCCATCACTCTACTTCTTGGTCAAATAGCCCTTACACAGCCTGGAGGTGTGTTTGGGGTCATTGTCCTGTTGATAAATAAATGATGGTCCAACTAAACACAAACCGGATGGAATAGCATGCCACTGCAAGATGCTGTGGTAGCCATGCTGGTTCAGTATGCCTTCAATTTTGAATAAATCCCCAACAGTGTCACCAGCAAAGCACCCCCACACCATCACACCTCCTCCTCCATGCTTCACGGTGGGAACCAGGCATGTAGAGTTCACCTTTTCTGTGTTGCACAAAGACACGGTGGTTGGAACCAAAGATCTCCAATTTGGACTCATCAGACCAAAGCACAGATTTCCACTGGTCTAATGTCCATTCCTTGTGTTCTTTAGCCCAAACAAGTCTCTTCTGCTTGTTGCCTGTCCTTAGCAGTGGTTTCCTAGCAGCTATTTTACCATGAAGGCCTGCTGCACACAGTCTCCTCTTAACAGTTGTTGTAGAGATGTGTCTGCTGCTAGAACTCTGTGTGGCATTGGCCTGGTCTCTAATCTGAGCTGCTGTTAACCTGTGATTTCTGAGGCTGGTGACTCGGATGAACTTATCCTCCGCAGCAGAGGTGACTCTTGGTCTTCCTTTCCTGGGGCGGTCCTCATGTGAGCCAGTTTCTTTGTAGCGCTTGATGGTTTTTGCGACTGCACTTGGGGACACTTTCAAAGTTTTCCCAATTTTTCGGACTGACTGACCTTCATTTTTTAAAGTAATGATGGCCACTCGTTTTTCTTTACTCAGCTGCTTTTTTCTTGCCATAATACAAATTCTAACAGTCTATTCAGTAGGACTATCAGCTGTGTATCCACCTGACTTCTGCCCAACACAACTCATGGTCCAAACCCCATTTATAAGGCAAGAAATCCCACTTATTAAACCTGACAGGGCACACCTGTGAAGTGAAAACCATTTCAGGTGACTACCTCTTGAAGCTCATCCAACCAAGAGTGTGCAAAGCAGTGATCAAAGCAAAAGGTGACTACTTTGAAGAACCTAGAATATAAGACATATTTTCAGTTGTTGTTTTCACACTTTTTTGTTAAGTATATAATTCCACATATGTTAATTCATAGTTTTGATGCCTTCAGTGTGAATCTACAATTTTCATAGTCATGTACTGTACTGTATATATATCTTCATTATATGTGTTTTATTCAATTCCAACAACCTCTTGATTTTTTATTTTTATTTTTTTTGGGGGGGGGGTCAACAAGTGTATACAGGACCGCCAATTTTCCTGGGAGCTCTGATGTAAAACTCAGTTCTGAGTGTGACTGAACTAAAAATAAAAACTGTAATTATGGAGCAATACAAGACGAGTAAAGCAAGTGTTCACAGTGCTTCTTGAATGGGCACCAACCTTGTCTATAGGCTATGTCTCATATTGCAGCTCAGCGCCATTCACTTGAGTGAACCTGATCAGCAATACCAGATTAAATCCATTGACAAAAATAGCAATTTTCTGGTAGAAATCTCATATATCCCCACAGATTTTGTCTATGTACCTGAGTAATTCACAGAATAGCATGCAGTTTGGATAGTACACGGTATCAGTAAATTTCAATGTGGTTCCCTTCTATAGAACTTCAAACGCTCCAAAAGCTATCAATTACACTGCTTTCCGTTCATTTTTGAAAAAAAAAACATTTGATGTGAAACATTAGACCATCTACTTGGTATCGTATTGAGAATGCGTCATTTTCTCACTATCATGTGTGGAATGCATCAACTCATTTCTGTCAACGCTGCAAATTTTCTCTAAATGATTGAATGCCGAAGAGGTATTTCAGAAGCTGAAAGCTTGTTCTGCATTAGAGAAAAATACTTCATGATTAAAATGTTACCTGTTACTGGTGTAACATACAGTAGTCTGCATGGGAAATAATAACACTAATTGCATGCAATCACATATTCCTGCGTGGCACTGTACTATTACATTGCAATATGATGTAATAGTACAGCACAAGAGCTGTGCAGCTGGAACCCTACCCTCACTTCCAGCAGTTTAACCCCTCAGATGTTGCAGTTAACAGACACTCTGGTTTCCATTTGGCACCCTATAAATACAATTGTGGGGTGCCAAGTGGTTGTCATAGAGGTCAGGAGCCTTCCGAAGGCACCCAGGCCTGCCGTGCGAATGAATCCTGCCTTTGGCAATATGTAATAGATACTGGTAAAAATCCCTATACACTGTAATATAAAAGGTATTTCCAGTGTATAGTACCAGCAATCACAGGATGAATTCCCCTAAGAGGACTAAAAGCAATGTAAAAAAAATGTTGAAAAAACTTTTAAAAATATGAAAACCGCCACAAATATTAAAATTACCCTCCTTTCCTCATTTGATTGGAGTTGGGAAGGAATTTTTTTCCCTAAAGTGGGGAAAACTGGCTTCTACCTCACAGGGTTTTTTTTGCCTTCCTCTGGATCAACTTATAGGAAAACAGGCCGAACTGGATGGACAGATGTCTTTTTTCGGCCTTGTAAACTATGTTACTATGTTACTATGTAAAAATGATTAAAAAAAAGCTAAACATTATTGGTATTTCTGCATTTGTCCCAGCTATTAAAATATCATTTTATTTCATATCATATTACTTGTATTTCTCATGTAAGGTGAACAGTAAAAAAAAAAAATATCCAAGTGCCAGAATTGTCATTATTTTGCTCCCCTCCCCCAAAAAATAAAGAAAAAACATCTAATTCAATGTGGCATCAATTAAAATTACATCTCATTCTGCAAAAAATTAGGACTTACACAGCCCCATCAGCAGCAAAATAAAAAAGTTATGGGTATTAAAATATGGCGACAGAAAGCACATTTTTATAAAAAACCTCTTTAATTATAAAAAAAAGTAGTCAAACATAAAAACTATATAAATTTGGCTTCTCCATAATCTTACTGACTCGCAGAATAAAGTTAGCATGTCATTTACATGGCAGAATTGCAGGTTTTTTTCACATCATCACCCCAAATTTTTTTCAAAGTTATACAATACATTAGATGTACCCCAAATAGTGGCATTAAAAATACAACTCCTGCCACACAAAACAAACCTCATAACAGCTATGTGAACAGAAAAATAAAAAAGTTATGGCAACTGAAATGTGGAGATGAAGAACTGAAAAAACTACAGAATCCTTAAAGGAAGTCTGTTATCAGGAACAGCTCTAATAATCCAAGGGTTGTGACAAATAGGCTTAGCTCACATGAATCTCTTTGCCCTCTTCGCTTTGTAAATTGATGCCTCCATTGTGCCAAAATAACACTTTTAATGATTATGCAGATTAGTAGTTCCATGCATCAAGGGCATTGCTCTCTCCTTCAGCCACCCAGTGCCTCCACCTGAAAGTCATCTTGCCTAGCCATGTCTTCTCACACAAATGCTGTGTGATTGTGCATCAGCGCATATGCAGTAGACATTTTTTTAGTCTTGGCAGAGACTCTAAGCTCTACTGCGCATGCGTCAATGTGTAATCGCTTGGCATTTGAGCAATAGACAGGGTGAGGATGTGCCAGAAATGTCTGATAAACGCTGATCATACCCTTGTCCTGCTGTGGTAGAAGCCCTGTCCCATAGTGAACATGAATCAAGACATACATGACATACATAGCTCTCTCCACTCACTACTATGGAAGTTTTGAAAAAAGCAGAAAAGACTTGCTCTGCTGTTTGCAGAAACACTCATCTTTGGTCACTGTATAACATTATTATTTGGATACTGTATAAGTTAAAGGGTCAAACATTGACTTATAGCTGCCTTACATTTGGTGGCATTGGAGGTGGAGCTTGTTAAGAGCTCATTTGCATCCCTTTTCTTCCCAGAATTCCAGAGGAGTATGTATGGCCTATAAGTCTTCTCACGCCGATTAAGGCGCTCTTTCCCCAAGGAGAGATAGTATCCCTAAAAAATTGGGTACCGTATGAAAGTATTATGTCACTTAAATATTGCATGTGTCTATTATTTTGTCTGTCTATGGTGTGAAAGACACAGTAGTTCACTTTTGAGCTCTTTCTGTGGGTATAAGTTCACCTCCCAAAGGGTATTTGCATCTTTGAATCTTATTTTATGGTATATATATAAATATAGGGGGTCCTTTACTACAGAGAAATATGCCTATTTTAATTATATTTTTGGGCAGATTGCAATCTGCGACTTTTCCCCACTAACGCCAGGTCTAAAACAGTGGGCGTGACGTAGCGTGGGCAGGGAAGGGGGTGGACCGCCTGGGCCGTCTCATTTATCATTTTCTACACCTGTTTTAGGTGTAGAAAATGGTCTAAATATAAGACAGCTAGGAAGCTGTCTTACATTTAGAAGCGGTGGTGGATCCGCCAAAGTTATGTACAGGACGGCGCCTCTACACAACTGCAGCGGATCCACCGCCAACGCAGGGCTTTATTAAGACTGGCATCTAAAACTCCGGTCTTAAAAGATGTGCCCCATAATCTTATAAAATTGGAGCTCTAGTCATCTACATCTATAATATATGCCGGGCAGTACTGAATAGTGCCTGGTGGAAAAACAACACCTTAGGTTCAGAGCCCCAAAGAAGCTTTGGTCAGAGATTGAGCTAGCTAGGACTGATACAGAGTTAGTACAGTTATTATATACCGGTATGTAGCTGTAAAGTTATTTTTTACAAGAGAACACACATGAATTAGGAACAAGAAATGCTAGGATTTCACTTTTCAATATTGAATACAATTCAATTTTCCAAAATATCTGTTGAAAATAAATGCTTGCTACATTTGTACTAAGTGCTAAGTACTAAGAACAATATGGATAAATGGAGTCTGCACAATACTGAAACATATATGTTTGTATTGGATATGCCATTGCTTTATTAGATAGGGATAACCTTTTAAAGTGATACTTCCATCAGATTTCTAAACATATATCACTAATTTATATGTGAACATCCTGTAATGTTTTTTTTTACTAAAATGGATTGGATTGGTTGTTTTTTTGGATATTATTTTTTCAAGCCACTCACTGTACACCTGTTCTGTCAGAGTGTTTAACTTACACTCTGTCTGGACTATTAGCGCAGCAGAGACTCTCACTTAACACTCTGTCAGACCATAAGTCAGACCAGTGAGTAGTCAGGGATGGTGGCTAAATTAGAGTACTACACCGCCCTTTTGCTATCCCAGTAGGATGGATAGTCAAGGTTTCTTACATGAAACTAATGAATGCACTGTGACTCTGTGGGTCAAGAGAACAGTAGAGATGCCATTCTGTCAGTTATTATGGTCCTTCACCTATTATTAAAATGAGATTACCTTGGAGATGGATCCTTCTTTTTGCAACGGAGTCTCCCCTTGAGAACGTTCATCTCTCTGGAGATTATTGCTAATATTTTCTGTTTAATTTTCAATGACACGTACTGATGAAATAAAAAGAAATATTTCTTAATTTTGAGTTTAAAAAATACTCCTTTCAAATGGAAGTGCACCTTTAAGCTTTCCCAAGCCACCTGCTATTCAATAAACTGCCGTACAGCCCCCCATTTGCTGTATATGTGAAATACCAGAGATCATGGTCTCTTCAATTTTAGGATTGGTGAAGGTCATAGAGGTCAGACCTCTACCAATTATAAAATTGTGGTATATCCTAGCAGCATAACATTATATTATGAGAATACCCATTTTAATGTATTATATAATAATATCATGCTCATTAAAATATAGAATTCCACTCATCAATATATTAATTAAAGGAAGACTTTATGTCCGACATAACGCAAATCTACACGTTTTTCCAGTTAGCAGTAGCTGAGTGCTGGAACTGATTGACCAAAGTAGAGTTTGAAGACAAATCTTTAAAGTAGTCTCTTAGACTCTAATGCACTTGCAGTAGTTTTGTTTCCAATAATGTGCTGAATAGCGTGAAGCAGAAGCAGTTTTTGAAGTCCCCAAAGGGCTCTGATGTTATTACTACATTTACTCATTATGGGATCAGCTTACAGACCTTAGGTTAGGGCCTCCTGCGAAAGGAGCAACTCCTAATTAGTGCCAAAACCTGCCACTGTCTGTCTTATAGTAGTCAGCACCTGTAAGAGGCCAAATCGTTGCGGCTGGCATTATAGTCAAGCTGTTCAGTTGCAGGTAACATTGCTTCTTGTGGAAAATGTAAAAATTTAGATCTTTGTTTCCAGACTTGATTTGTTGATGGACCATGGGTCTAAAGAAGACACTATGCAGTCCAACATTTCTTAATTACTCTAGTAAAGAGATGAAAATACTCATTTCCACATAACATGAAGGACTTTCTCTAATCCTGCCGGTGATAACAGTCGGCAGAAAAGGACAATTTGGAAAAACATAAAAATATGTTAAACATAACAAAATATTTTAAATAGTAAATAATTTTCTGATGACACATTCCCAAAATGTATCGCAAACCATTGTTCGTGATTACCAAAATCTGATGCCTGATGAAAATTGAAAAGGATTGGATGTCAATTCACTTAATATAAAGGTCAACCGAAAGGCCAATTTTGACCATTTTGGCATCAATTATTTGAAAAGTTTACACAAATCATTCGAGATGGCCAATACTGCCCATACACTTGAGATAAAAGTCAACCAAAATGGCCAATTTTGTTTATTGTTTGAAAATGAAATAAATGCTTGAGTGGTTGATGGCTTACTTTTTCCAACTAAAACTTAAAAATAGCCATTTATCAGAAAATCTGAAATTAGACCAATAGCAAAGAAGATTTTTTTTTAAACAAAAATGACAATAGAGAGTCATATTCAGCCATACTGGGTATCACTTTTTTCACTTTTTAATTAGTTCACAAATTTAATTTTCAACCATTCATTTTGAGACGTTATTAAAAAGTGACACCCAGTACGGATGGTCACTGTTGATAAACAGACCCCATGAAAAAGAATTTTCCAAACATAACTACTAAAAAATGTAAAAAAAAAATTATTATGGCACGTGGCTTATTTCTGTGGCCAGCTCCTCCCTCGCTGCTTTGCAACTGCCTGGCCCTGTCAATAAAAGCAGTGAGGAGGGTCTGGCCACAGAAATGAGTGGAGCTTGAGTGCCACAAAAGCAATGGTGATGCCCTCATTGCACCAAATGCCTAATTTACATATTTCAGAAAAGCATCATAACTCTGGAACTGAGCCTTAGACCAACAGAAGAGAAACAGGGTTTTAATTAGATGAACTACAGATATGTGTCTATGCAAACTTGGATAGGGAGGTCGCTGGTGACAGATTCCCTATAAATGTGTTCAGTACAACCGCAGGTGGGTCCAGGTGTTACGACTGTAATGTGTATAGTTAATTGCAGATTTAATACCTGTCATAAGGAAGTGTAATTATAAAGACATATTTGCTAATTTATAATTGGTGAGAAAAATAAAGAAATCTGTAAGAACCGTCACACAGGTATTAAGTGAGAACTTTTCTTTTGTTATTAGAGAGCTCAACGAGAGAAACTTACATCGTCTGTTTTTCCTCATATTGACAAAGGTATTGGGAAAGAATCTCATGAATGTTTTTGCTAAACGGAAAATGACCTGCTCATACATCTATTCTGCCTGAGGCTTATCATGCAAATCAGGTGATGTATGACACAGTATATGTGGAAACGTAGACTCTGAGTAGACATTAAAAATTCCATCTCTATAATGTAGCCTGATACAATTAATACAAAAGAACTAATTAGAAGTATTTGTCTAGTTTGTAGTTCATTTGCATTTATTACTGCTTGTATGTTTATGTTGATTACAATCAGTATAATCCTAGATTGCAATGGAATAAGGGGCCCTTTACATGGACCGACAATTGACCAGATCATCGCTAACCAGTGTTACCGGTAACTCTCGTTAGCGATGATCTGGCAGTGTAAATGCGCTGACGATTACCCAATGAACAAGCAAAATTCTTGTTCATCAAGTAATTGTATCTTTTGTGCAGCACAAAGATCATCCTTTCCCAGTTGCAGATCGTGCTGTGTAACCACACTCTGCTGCTGGGAAACAATGAAACAGTATGAGGAAGAGCGATGGCCATACTCTGGAGGAGATTGCTGCATGTAAATACAACGGTCTCCTCCACTAGCGATCAGCAGGTTGTCGGGAAGTAACGCTTCCTTTCCTTCAATCTGCTAGATCGTCTTCCCATGTTAAGGGACCATTAGTCAACATGCTGAGTACAAACTTCCTCTACCTTGAGCAGGTTTCTTCCTTGGTTTGAAGCACCATGGTGGGTATTAAGCAGCAGACCGTCAAGCAGCCTACCATTACTGATCCATTGCTTGAGGAAGGCTAAGGATTACCCGAAACGTTGCATGTACTTGGGCTGGTTGTTATTGGACTATTATTTATAGATTAAAGAGAACCTGTCAGCTCTGAAACAGCCTCCAAACTACAGTAAGCGGTGTATAGTGTAAGTGACGGTGAGTCCGGTTATGTAATTTTTATCTTCAGACTCGCTTGGATTCTGACTCTGTGCTCTGACAAACCATCAGTAAAATGCGCTCAGTGGACTCCAGTGCTCACTCACATAATGGAGAGGACTCAAAGAAGAGTGCTCTCAGTGTATTTTACAGCAGGTTTGTGGGAGTGAGTATGGAAGTGAGTATGAAGATAAAACTTACATAATCGGATTCAGCATCACTTACACTATACACCGCTTACTCTAGTTCAGGGGGTGTTTCGGAGCTGACAGGTTCCCTTTAAAAGCATTTTCCGTTCTTGAGATGCTGCTTCAATTTTTTTATATGGATCTTTTAAGGGAGCAGTTGGATATAACTCTGACAGGGGCATGCATCCGGACCTAAGAGTTAAAGCCTGTGGTGGGTGCTGTATTTATTTTTTCTTTTCGAGCCTACCATTACTGCTAAGTAGCAGGCCTTTTCCTGAACAACTAAGGGGCTCATTGCAGAAATGAGATGCAATTACTGATGACTAAATTCACACTCAAAACTTTCTAAAATAAATTCATTTATTAATTGTAGTATGCACATTGTGATTTGTAGCACTAGGTGTACTATACACAGGATATATTATCAGGATATTAGGTATATTATACAGAAAAGAAGTTGTCTGGGGGTATGTTCACATGAAGGAATTTTGCCATGGGTTTTGCTCTGAAACTGCCTCCCATTGCTTTCAATAGGAGACCATGCCGCAGTTCATGGAGCGAATTATTTTTCACATGCAGTTTTCCAGACTGTACCTGGTAAATGGTTACCATGCAGATACCTCAGAAAGCTGTGCAGCGAACATGTCACAGTTTAGCTCCATTCAATTGGGGTGAAGCATAGCCTAATTCATCAGGTGAAGAAGAGTATGTTGTCAAGGTGCATAGAGATAGCACCAGATTTATTTCCTTCTTTGACTTAACAAACCAGGAAGAGGCGGACACTGAGGACATGTTCTTAACAGGGAAGTCTTCTGTTACTTCCTCTTGGTATGAGAGTCTAGAAGATTGGAGATAAGATTTGCTATACTTCCATTAATAGATGACACTAATGTGTGATGAGATATAGAATTTTCACATTGCCAAGACTCAATTGGCTACATTGCTGATATTTATACGTTATTGAGGAGGGTCACTCACCTGTCAGAAGAACCACCTTCTGGGGGGATGCCACATTGCTATAGGTTTTTGTTGTGTTTAAATATTTAGTTTTGCAGCTTTCAGATATGCTTTGAAGAAGAACCACTTAGGGGTGAAACACATAAGAGCGTTCACACAAGTCTGTTTTATTTTTGGCAGCATGTTTTAGAAGATTTCACTGAAGCCTTGGATTTTATATCTGGTATGCTGGACTTTCACTTTCAATATGAAGTCTGGTTTACCTCCTGAACGAGCAAGGTGTCCATGCACCTGGATTGTATTGAGGACAGGAATTCTTTATTATGAAGGATCACGTCAGCCCTAAATAACACTATGAGCTATAGGCTGAGACATCTGTGTTGTGATGGTGACATCATGATATTTTTCTTCTCAGTGTACCTTTGTTTGGTTATGCATGTACAATGACATGACTGTCAAGGTGCCATTGTTTCATTATCCCTTTCCCTTGACATCACTGTTTGTATAATTACTGCACTGTAACATAAATTTGGGGTTATGTCTTTATTGTCTCATACATGATGTCTGTGCTATAGCTTCATTGTACATACTTTGGTGATATCACTGTGTGCTATGGAGCCACATGGTTACTTTTTACACTGCTGCAGTCTACCTAATCCATGAGTGGGGTACAACATTTAAAGGGGTATTCTGGTAATTTGAAGTTATCCTCTATATAAAAAAAAAAGGGGCTAACTTCAAATTACCAGAATGTTACATGTGCACTTGGCAGCTGAAGGCATCTGTGTTGGTCCCATGTTCATATGTGTCTGCATTCCTGAAAATAATTATGTTTTAACATATGCAAATGAGCCTCTAGGAGCAACGGGGACGTTGTTGTTACACCTAGAAGCTCTGCTCTCTTTGCAACTGCCGCTCCCTCTTCACTTTGACAGAACCAGGCAGTGAAAACAGCATCACACCTGGTCCTGTCAATCAAAGTGCAGAGGACGCGGCAGTTTCAGAGAAAGCGGAGCCTCTAAGTGTAACAGCAATGCCCCTGTTGCTCCTATAGGCTCATTTGCATAGCCATTTTCAGGTCTCTCCATTGATGTTCAATAGGGTGCAAGTCAGGGTTCTGGCTGGGCCACTCAAGTACATTCACAGAGTTGTCCCTAAGCCACTTCTGTGTTGTCTTGGCTGTGTGCTTAGGGTCATTGTTTTGTTCTTCGACCAAGTCTAAGGTCCAGAGCACTGTGGATCAGGTTTTCATTAAGAATATCTCTGTACTCTGTCCCATTCAGCTTTACCTTAACTGTGACCAGTGGTATTGGGCAGTGCCTGGTTTCGTCCAAATATAACACTTAGACTTAAAGGGGTTGTCCCACGAAAAATATTCTACAGTTTTCAAACCAGCCCATGGATCTGAATACTTTTGTAATTGCATGTAATTAAAAATTTTGTATAACTACTGAGTTATTCAATAAAATGTATATGTATAGGACCACTTAATTTCTTATTTCTTTGACCTATACACTGCTCAGTTTCAACTTTTAACTGCCTCCTGAGCTGTGATAGGGAGAGCTGAGACACGCCCCCTTAGCTGCAGCAGAAAAGACACTCCCCCTGAGCTGCCAACTTGATATAAATCTAGCAGAGCAATGAATGTGGAGATCTCTGGATCCATGTGAGGTACAGGGCTGGTTCTAGCTTTGTTACAAGAGGTTGTCATGTACTATATGTTGTCTGATTTTCATCTTTTACGTTATTCGTGGGATAACCCCTTTAAGGCCAAAAAGTTTAATCTTGGTTTTATCAGATAAGAGAATCTTGTTTCTCACAGACTCAAAGTCCTTCTGATGCTTTTTTTGGAAACTTTCATGTGTCTTTTACTGAGGAGAGGCTTCTTTCTGGCCACTCTGCCATAAAGTCCAGATTGGTGGAGTGCTGCATTGATGATTGACCTTCTGGAAGTTTCTTAAATCTGCACACAGGATCTTTGTAGCACAGCCAGAGTGACTATTGGGTCCTTAGCAACCTCTCTTACCTAGCCCTTTCTCCCCCCTAATACTTAGTTTGGTGGTGCAGCCAGCTCTATGAAGAGTCCTGGTTGTTCTAAACATCTTCAGTTTGAGAATTATGGAGGCCACTGTGCTTTTAGTGCAGTAGAATTTTTTGTACCCTTCTCCAGATCTATGCCTCCACACAATCCTCAGGACAGTTTTTTCCTCCTCATGGCTTTGTTTTTGCTCTGATGTGCATTGTCAGCTGTGGGACCTTATTGTCTCTCTCTGGTGTGGAGGGTATAGCCACACCAAGCGTAAGAGGGAAGGGAAAAGGACCAAACAAGGAAAACGGTCACCTCCTGCAGGAAACCCTGAAACTAGGCCCTGACTGACTACCAGTATGAACAGGCCTTAGGTGTAGGAGAGTTCATACACAGGAACCTAATAACACCTGACCCTAGAGAACCCTGCCACTAGTGACAGGGGAAGAAGTCAACCCGTTCCTCCAAAAGGATGGACGAACAGGAGACTCCAGAAGGCAAAACCACAACAGGGAAAAGTAGGATAAACACAAAAGGGAAAATGACACTTATCTTAATGCAGATATTGCAGAAACCGGATCTCAGCCGAGATCCACACCACACACAACAACGTCAGCAGAAAGTATAAACTGCAAGGGATACTGGGAGAGGAAGGGATAAATAGGGGAAAGACAATCACCACACCCGCAACAGCTGAGGGAAAGGGGTGTGGTAAACAGCAACCAAACCAAGAGGAAAACATGTCAAATTATGTCACTTTTGAAAGTCTAATCGATCTCCTGCAAACTGATGCAGGCACGTTCGTGACACTTATACAGACAAGGTGTGTCTTTCCAAATCATGTCCAATCAACTGAATTTACCACAGATGGACTCCAATCAAGGTATAGAAAAATCTCAATGATGATCAAGAGAAATGGGAGGCCACCAAAGGGTCTAAATACTTATGGTCAAGACAGATTTTAGTTTTTTCTTTTTTTAATATATTTTTACCCCTTATTATAGGGGAATTGAGTGCAGATTGATGCGGAATATAACAGAAAGTGAAAAAAGTGAAAAGGTGTGGAGACATTCAAAAAGCACTGTATATAATATATATTTTTAACTACTCTCTCATTATGGGGGATTGAGTGCAGATTGATGGGGGAAATGTTGCACAAGGCCGCAACATAATGGAACATGAAAAAGGTGAAAAGCAGGGGTGTATCTATAGTGGAAGCAGGGGAAGCTGTTGCTACAGGGCCTGACCTCAGAAGGGGCCCACCCAGGAGGAAGACTAAAAGATTTTATTGGCAGAGTCTCCTCAACAGTATTATGCAATGTATACATTGCAATAAAATTGCAATGTATACAATATAACATTATAAACAGTGACATGACATAACGCAGTATATACATGTAGGAAACAGACGGAGCTACTGCCGGAGCCTGGTCTGAGAAAGAAATTTTCACTAGCCACAGGAGTGGGGCTTGCACGGAAAGAGGGGGTTTGTGCAAAGAAGCTTCTGGGGGGAGGGATACATAAAAAAATTTGCTCTGTGGCCCAGTCATTTTCAGTTACACCACCCGTGAAAAAGTCTGAAGACTTTCTAAAGGTACTGTACATAATATATATTTTTAACTATGTAATAGTTCAGTAATCTCACGTCAACAGCCTGTATGTTGTATGATCCTGTATATTCAATGTAGAAACATTCTAATTGTAGAATACAATCCTTTTAATTAACAAGGGCTCCGCTGCCTCTGTCACATTGATATGAAAGGCAGAATAACCATTTCAGTGAATGAAGGACTGCATTGGTTCATTGTCATTAATTACACCCTTGACAGTTTACTATCATTTTGAAACCCATCAGAATGATGGAACATATTTGTTAAAGTGATATATCCGTGTCTGGAGGTAACCACATATCAGATGATAGCTGCGTGCATATGTGTTACAACTATAGATTGTTCTCAGAAGGCATGTCTATGCTTGTAATAAATGTGCATTGGAAAACAGATAAGTGCACACTGTGGACAGTGTAAAGTAGTTAATACATAATAAAAAATGATCACACGATTATACAAATATACAAAATGGTAAAAATAATGTGTTATAAATGACCGACTATGAAAATTATACTTTAACACCTTTATCAATGTAAAAAAAATGCAATATAAAAATGTTTTTTTTTTGTAGTGCTTTATCCCTTGCTATGTCTACCATTGAAACAAATTTGTACCCTAAGGGGAGGTTCGCAGGGTATATGTCATACTTGCCAAAATGTGTGTCAAAACCTCCTGCATTCAGCCTACAGAAAGCTGACAAACATGCGCCCTTTCCTTATGTACTATCCCAAGTAGACGCAAAGGGCATAGAAATGTCACCTCCTGCACATTGCCTACTTTGGGATCTCATTGCTCATGAATACAGCATTTATAGCAACCTTTGTGCCCATGCTGTACCACCAGTGTCTACATTTCTACATTTGGGGGGTACTATTTCTCCCTGGGGAGAGAGTGCCTTAGTTGGTGTGAGGAGACTCATAGGCCATACATGCTCCTCTGGAATTCTGGGAAGAAAGGGATGCAAATGAGCTCCTAACAAGCTCCACCTCTAATGCCACCAGATGTAAGGCAGCTATCCAATAAGTCAGCATTCCACCCTATAAATAGACCTTGAAATATAACCCGGATATTAAATAAGCCAGCACCTCATCTGCAGACAGCTGTTTCGGGGTGATTGCCCTTTCTCAGTGCAGAGCATAGAATTGGCTTAACTGGGTGAAAGGTCAAGTCAGCTATCCTATAAGTCAATGTTCCACCCTTTAAATAGGCCTTAAGACAACACCCGTATGAGGGGCTCGGGCATTTTGGGGGCATTATAGGGGTTGGATAACCCCTTTAAAAAAAAGCCTGTCGAAAAGATGGGTTAGTTAGGAGTGCACAACCAAAAATGGGCACAGCCACACCTTCACATGCCTACTGTAAAGATAAAAGGCAAAGTTAAGCTGGATTTACACTGTCCGATGTTTGGGCCGATTATCAAGAACGAACGTTCATACGAACGTGAGACGCTCATTCACCAGATGAAATTATCTGAGGTGCAGACACCTCAATCATTTTGAATGCTGCCCAGGAACAATGCAGCTGTACGAGGATGAGCGATAGCAGTAGCCATCGCTCATCCTCGTACTGTGGAGGTGATCGCTGCAGGTAAATGCAGCTCTTCACCTCCACTATCAGGCAGGCAGTTGTCAGGAAGGACCACTTCCTCCCCAACAATTGAATGCTCATCTGTGCAGTGCAAATGCGCCTTTAGTCAGCGAATCCTGTAAAATGAGGTAAATGTGCAGGTGCACTGAAATTACAAAAGTAAAAGCAAACACAATACAACAGCACTCTGCACACATAGAATATATGGACTAATGCTATATTTACTATATAAAATGAATTTGAGGTGCTCAGCAAATATATTTTGATCAAAATCATTTGTGCCCATCCACCATGGCAAGGTGACCTCTTTTGGATGGGAACCTACTGTATATCATACCTTTTCTTGTGCCAACCGGCCTTAAATGAATTCTGGGAGAACAGACAACACATTTTTCTACTATTTATGAAGGATTTGTTGGCTTTAAGTTGACAATTTGCACCAAAAATAGTGTGCTACCATAAACAGCCGGTGTTCTTAGATCTTAAAACTCTTTTAAAAACCCTGCAACAATCTATCTATCTATCTATCTATCTCTATCAATCTACCCAGTTCCTCTAGTATCAAAACTGCATAATACTTACCTTTGTCTAAGTGAAAAGCTTGAAGTTTCGAAAAGAATCACTTCCTTGGGTAGACAGGTGAACCTGTGATCCCATTGTGAGGGATATGCATGAAGCAGAGGATGTATTGTGCCAAGTACAGCTCATTTGGCTTTACAACACAATGAACATCTGCAGACGCAAATGATGCTACTTTTAAGAAGATGCAAATGATAAAACTCTAAGATGAGTTGTAATTGCAATAACAAGACCCATTATTTAGTAATTAGCACATAATGGCTGGTTCTGCACACATGCTATAAATTACACCATCAAATCAGAGCACGTGGTCACTTGCCACCAAGGAGAAAAAGAGTTGTCTACCATCCTTCTGTTTCAGGGCAAACCCTCATTATAAACTACTTTACGTTCTCAGCTCACTAATGTCCATTAGCTCACACTCAGCAAAGTATGGCTAAAAGGAAGTTCGCTTAAAATTCCAATTATTTATTAATTAATGATGCTCCTTTCCCTGGTGATTAATAGTTGAAAGAGACTTTGTCACATTCTTGCAGGCTCAGACCCTCTCTTGGGGAGGTCATCAAGTCTTTTTATCAGCCCCTGAGGCTACCACTGGCACCAGGCAGTCTGAGCCCGTGTTGTACATTTGGACAGTGAAACATGTTTGTTTTGGTATAAGATGGATCGTAATTGGAGTGAAGACAAAAAAGAAAAAAAACGAAAAACAAATGTAACAGTGATGGAAACATGTATGGAACCAACATGAGGACAGACATGAAGAGCTCGCGAGGAAACAGCTGAAGGGACTTCAGGACAATGACTAGTAAGTACAGGAGATTCCTTGTGTGCACAGAATTTTAAGTTGGAAGGATTATATCTGGGGACTTCCTTCTGAGAATTTAAATTTTGAATTCTTCAAGCTCAGGTTCAAGTGATGGAAAGTAATATTGTTCAGTGGAAAAAAATGTAGAATTGTCTACCTTTCCCATTAGATATATTGGCACGTTTTCTATGTTCAGTTAAAAAGGCATAGGATGGTTCAATAATGGGTGTAATTTTTTGAGGATGAGGCATAGTTTGCTAAAGTGGCATGTGCCCACATTAAATATTCCCAGATGTAAGACCCAATAAATGCCAAGTGTCTGTGTATACACTTTTATTATCTTATATGCACCTGGGTAAAGATGACCCGGTGATAAATTCAGTCTATACCCAAATAATAATATACCATGTACTGGGACAGACTGAGAACGTAAAGTTGCCCTGGCAGAGACAACTCAAGTAGGCATGGTCAGCAGTACCATAGGTCACCACAAAACACCATCCCACCAGAACCAAATACCACAGTACAGCACAAAATACCTCCCCAATGCAGTCCCTCTGTGGTTATCAAAAGCTGCCCCATTTATCCTCTTCCTCCTCCAATTATCTCTAATTAAGATATGGAGAAGGAGGCTTAGGAGGTGAGATGCGGGCCACAGCACCAAGCCAGCCCTACCTTCACCATGCTACTTGAACTTTCCCTAGTAATGACCTCTATAGTGCCCCCAGTTGCCTCCCCAAGCATCCAAGGAAAGGAGAAAAAACAAAATAATGTTCTACGTTGCAGCCTGAGACCCCCTATGACTGTTCTCCTTCTGTGCACTGCTTATATAGTGGCCTGTGGCCTATGAGGGTGAACAGCAGGGAGTCATGGATTCCTGTGCTCCACTGCAGTATTCAACTGTATCACCGTCCTTAGAACAGCAATATAATTGCTTTCAGAAGGGCATGTGTGTCCGGCAGCCATGTACCTAAGTACCTGAGGCTTCCAGCATTAATTTATATCAAGAGCATTATATCATCATGTACCCATCCTGAAGGAGTGCGGAGGGCTCGGATGGCTCCCTGGGCATTGGAATTTTCCCATGTAATATCTACCTACTAAATGTATAGCATTAGATTCAGCTGTACTAGATCCTCTGTGGCACAATACACTTGCACAGGGGTGGTGTCAAGTACCGTGTGGTTATCGTGACACGTGTTTCATGTTGCTCATGTTTGTGCCCTGGTATTCCGGATTTGGTTGTATGCTGGTTGCCAGGGGCAACGTGTATATTGTTGGTGTCTCGGTTGTTCTCCGTGACACGGCTTCCATGTTGCTCATGTTTGTGCCCTGGTATTCCGGATTTGGTTGTATGCTGGTTGCCAGGGGCAACGTGTATATTGGTGGTGTCTCGGTTGTTCTCCGTGACACGGCTTCCATGTTGCTCATGTTTGTGTCCTGGCATTCTGGCTGCGGTAGTAGGCCGTGGTTGCCAGGGGCAACGTGTAGTTTTGGTTGCTGGTATGTTCCCTTATTGCATACTTCCTTCCTTCCCTGTCTGGTTCTCATGGGGTTAACATATTGACCTGGGTGTGGTCACTAGGTGCTTTTATTCTGTTGTTGCTAGCCTGACGGGTGAGTTGTGCTCCAGCCTCCGTTGGTGCTGGAGCTATGCACCTTTCCTGGGATTCCATCTGCCCAGTCCTTGTGGCCACTTAATATGTCATCGAGGTCTTCCTGAGGTCCTCTCATCCCCTTCCCTTATTCCTGTTATGTGGTTTATGTACAGCGGGGTGTTTGGTCTGTGACTGCCATGTGTCTTCTGACATGGAGTCCAGACATTTCCTGTATGTATGTGCCTTCGGTGAGAGGGCTCCAGGGTTCCCCGGAGGGGGAACAGCGATACTGTGAGTTGTTGCTGGTGTGCTGGTTCCTGGGTGTGTTGTGTGTACTGAGTCCTGTTAGGTGTTCGGGTTCCAGTACATGTGCCTGGGCTCCTGTCTTTGGTGTATGGACTGCTGGTGCTTCTATCAGCAGTATCAGCAGGTAAGTTGCCAGGTGCACCGGGACCATCCTGGAGGTGCAGTCAGTGAGTTCTGGATAAGTGCATCCCTACCATCTGGGGCTCTGTAAAGAACGGGGCTCACTGGGTTTCTGCCCTCTGGGTTTGGTTTCTGGTGTTTCCGGTGCACTTGGTTCAGTGGTTTTCCTTGCCACTGGCTTCTTGCCTGCTGATCGGTTTTCATCTCACTGTAGTGTATTGGTGTATGCTCGGTGTGGAGTTTCCCCTCCCACACCGTAGCGTCGTGACAGTATAACATATTTGGCCACTTTGCGTGTTTCCGGTGCACTTGGTTCTGTGGTTTTCCTTGCCACTGGCTTCTTGCCTGCTGATCGGTTTTCATCTCACTGTAGTGTATCGGTGTATGCTCGGTGTGGAGTTTCCCCTCCCACACCGCAGCGTGACAGGTGGATTGGCCATGGACCTTACACAGAGAATTTCTGGTGGGCCAATGCCCAGGGGGCCACCCAAGCCCTCATCTTTGCCACTGGCTGGGTACATAATGAGCTCTCTGCGGTAAGTAGCTGTGAGTATTCATGCATCCGGCCACCAACTGCACATGCCCTCCTGAATTTAACTTCTGTGGCTCGCATCTCACCTCCTAAGCTCCCTGCTCCATATTTTAATCAGAGACAACTAGAGGAGGAGGAGAGAAAATGATATCTATTGATGGCCACCACACAGGGATAGCTTTTGGTGCAACATATAGTGCTGCTCAGTGGTATATGGTTCTGATGGGATGGTATGTTTTGCTGTATGCATATGTCTATATACTGTATGTCATGTCACTGTATATACTGTCATTGCATATAATGTCATTGTCTAATACTGCTGAGGGGTCCTGACAATAAAATCTTTTAGTCCTCCTCTGGGGTGGGCCCTTTTTGAGATTTGGCCCAATAGCAGCCACTTCCCCTGCTTCCACTATAGATACATTTCTCAGTGGGAAACTGGAAAAAAAAATCCAAACGGGATGGGAATGAAAAAAAAAATTCTGCCAGTTTTATGGGTTTAGTTTTTATGCCATTCCCCATTCTGTAAAACTGACCTGTTACCTTCATTCTCAGTATGATTACTGCGATACAACATTTATATAGTTTTTTTGTGTTTTAATACTGAAAAATAAAAACTTTGGAAAACATTTTTTTTTTGCATTGCCATATTCTGACCACCACCCTCGTGCAGTGGCTGCATCTGTTACTGCAGCTCAAAGGGGCTTCACCTGAATGGGGCTGAGCTGCAAAAATAGATGCAGCTCATGGAACGTGGCACCACTTCGAGAAAAAGAGAAGCCATGTTTCTATAGTTACATCTTACATCAGTCACAACTTTTCTAGAGTTGTATGAGGTCTCATTTTTTTGCGGAGCAAACTGTGTATGACTTTTTTTTTTGGGAGGTGATACAATGAAGTGGTAAATTGGCCATTTTGATATTCTTTTCTGTTACTGTGTTCGTCGTATGGGATAAATATGTTTATATTTTAATAGTTCTGGAGTTTTGGGAGTACAAATGATTTTTATTTTTTATTGTTTATTTTATTTTTAATATGCTGAACTGGGGTGATTTAAATTTGTATATTTTTTACATTTTTTTTAAACATTTAAAAAAATTAACATTTTTTAAAATTCCCCCTAGGGGACTTAAACATGTGATCATCTGATTGCTTCTCCCATAGACTCCCATTCAATTGAATCTAGTTGAGTTGCAAAACCAAGCACAACCATTTTCCAATGGATGGTGCTGTGCCTGTTAAACTGCGAGGTGGTTAAACACGCTTTCCAGATTGCCATAGCCTCTGCAAGCAGCTGATCAGCCAGGAGTCGGACTCCCACCACTCAGATACTGATGGCCTATCCTGAAGATAGGTCATCTGTGTTAAACATTCAGTTGGCACACAACTTGCATACATATGTGATAGTGTGTGAGATGTGTGTCTATGCCACTGAGAGATGTCAACCCTCATGTTTCCTGCACATGGAATAACACAGTACATCAAGTTTGCATGGAGTGAAAGACTTTACAGATTGGTAACAAGATATAGTTGTATTTGGGAACCTTGTTATTGGTCACTTACATAGGCTAGGTGAGTAGACAGAAGTTCACCATCTCATAGTGGCACTGTTGTAACTCTTTGGGCACTATTATGTGATTATTTATTATATTATTAACATACTAGGCACAATTACTTGGATACCTGTGTGGATGCTATTGCTGTGGTGGCACTACTGTTCGGCTCATGCTGGGCATTACAGAATATGCAGTACCCCAGAGCCGGGGATATCTGTAAATGGTTTGTTATTAAATGTTATGTCATGTATTGTATTGACATATTATGTATTGAAACCAGTATAGTCATGTATGGTGCGAGTTTAGAGAGGAAAGAAACTGTGCCTTATGCTCAAGTTCCAGAGACCTACAGGTCTCTGTGTGAATTACTGCAAGATCTACAGAAAGAAAGAGAGGAAGAAAGGAGAGAAAGAAAGGAAGATAATAAAGAAGTCTTGTTTGACCATTCCTCTTATATGACATATCATTTATATTATACTGACTAGATTCATAGAAATTACAAAACAAACTTATCAGACCTATACAACAAATATTTACCCCCTGTGTTGTAGCTAGAGGAGTTACAAAGATAGCAGCTTTCCCTGTCCTAATGCCCGATGGCACCCAAAGGCCCTTCTGCCACATGAAAAGACCCCACTATTATAGATGGCAGATAGCGGGGGCCCATTTTAGAGTTTGTGTTGCGGCTAAAAAGTTTCAAGTGACATCTTGGTTTCCTCCTGATTTTTAACACCTGAAGTCTCCTCACTCCTCAGGTCAATGCTGTATTGGCAAGTCCTGCAAAGTCTCTCCGTTTCAGACAAAACACATTGGGCTTTTCATATTTGCAGTGCGCTCTCATGACACATTTCTTGGCCAAACTAAATGTTTTCATAACCTCTGGTTCATATACCTGGGACTCACAGAAAGATATTACACATTAAGTGGTGGCAGCCGTGTTTCCGATTGCCCAATATTTTTCTGATGTTTATTTTAACTCTTATGTTGCACAATTTACACTATTATGTGCTTTGTTTTTGTAATACTTGTTTTATTGCTTTTATTCAAGTTCATATGTTTTATAAGAGTGGAATGTCAATTAATAATATGTATAATGTATATTTCAATTTATCAAAAGGAACCATAAAGCAAAACTAGATTTCTCAGGTACTCTGGGGCAGATTTAGTAAGACTCTTATGCCAATCTTAGTAAAGAAGTGCTCTGGGAGTATCATGCGCCAAACTTATTAAGTGGCACAGGACATCTTCTGGCTGATGGTTCCCCAGAAACTGAAATCTACAGAAGCTGTGAGCCAGTATGGACTTCAGCTATAATTTGAGCCAGTTTCTTAAATAAATTATAGCCACTCATCCTTTTGCTATGTTGGGCTCCCTTTCCTTATGACTTTTGAAAAGTGGTGGGAAGTGCAAAAAGTTAAAAATTATGCTGGAAAAATAGGAATTTACTATCCAGAAATATGCCTGTATTAGACGTATTTCTGGTGCAGATTGGGCCACAAAACTTGTGACTTTTCTTGGCTCACGCCAGGTCTAATAAAGACCTAGACGCCTGTTTTAGGCCTAGAAAATGGTCTTATTGTAAGCCATCTTGAAGCTGTCTTACACGTAGACTTCATAACTTCGGCGGATCCACTGCCAGCTATAGGGGTTATTAAGACCGGCATCTAAGATACCGGTTTTGTAATGACCCCCATAGTTTGTGGCATAATTTGCAAATTTTTAATGGCAAAAAACGGGCGTACAAGCATTTATAAATCTGCTCCTCTGATTTTCTTACCAAGCCAAAAGAAGAACATTGTGTTCAAATAAGAGTCAACCAGTGGCGTATCTCCAATGTAGACAGACCACGCAACTTCTATGGGGCCCACTTACTTGGAAATTGGGTGGGGCAGGGGGGCCCATACTAAATTTAGCTATGGGTCCTCATGAGATCTGTGTACACCCCTAGATTCAACCACTTATCTCTTATTTATTCTGTACTACTGTATCAGAAGGGAGACAATGTATAGCTGATATTGGTAGTCATGCTTCAAGGCTCTTTAATGGGTCAGACATTGACTCTCGTCTTTCTGGAGGAGAGCTAATTTGCATACTTTTCCACCTGTAAGACTCCCTATGAAAGCATAAGGGGAAACTACTGCAGTCCAATCAATGACCTCTCTCCAACCATACATAATGCATATGCTTCCCAGTGGTAACATTAATCCATGGAGTAAAATTTCAGAACTTAGCTTTATGTATTTTAATATTTGACAAAACTGGGACAATCTGGGAAATCCCTCTGATTAAAGAGGTTACCCGAGCCCAACTGAAGACGGCCGGGCATGGAATGTGAGTAACAAAAAAAAAACAAAAAAAAAAACCCTTTAGGGTGGCTTTTTATCTATACAAAAGCATATGTCTGCCATGGGCTCTTATTAAACAAACACATATTGTATGAGATACTTTTTTTACTGCACTTTTAACATAATAGAGACAAAGGTATAACCACATACTGTATATTGGTTAAAATGTATGCTAAACATATAAGCCTATGGGCATGGGCGGATTGGCCATAGACCCTATAGGAAATTTTCCAGGTGGGCTGATTTCCCAAAGGGCCACCCATGCCCTTCTCACTGCCACTGACTAGGTACATACTACTGGGGGCACTATAGGGGTCAATTTTAGAGAAAGTCCAGGCAGCATGCTAAAGGTAGATTCGGCTTGGTGCTATGGCCTACATTGCACCCCCTAAGCCCCTGCTCCATATCTTAATTGGTGACAATTGGAGGAGAAGTAGGACAGAACATGGCAGCTACTTATGACCCCGGCAGAGAAATAAGCTTCTGGGGCAGTATTTTCTGCTGCAGTATGATATTGCTGACCCTGCATTGGCCCCATCGCCCTGCTGTCAGTTTGAACCCACAACATTGGGGACACTTTTACGTTTTTTCCAGGGCCACTTTGAGTTCCCAGTCCGCCCCTACCTATGGGCTGGTTGGGAAATTTCCTGACATGTAGAGGTGGTGTGAACAGAACCTTGGCTAGCATGTAATATTTTAAATATTACCTAAATCTGTTTTAAATTGACTCATTTATTTCTCACTAAAAGAAAATAAAGAAACTTAATAATTTATGTAGAAGAGAAGAAACATGCTAAATCAAAAGCCACTGATAAACGCGTCCTATTTTCAGCAGCATAATTTCCCCTCCTGAACTGGACCTGCAATGACATTGAAGATTAATGTGATTTTCGTATGTTGCATCATTCATGCATTTTTTGTATCATTAAAAAGGCTTTATGAATCAACAGAATAGAAATGAGCATTATTAATCAGTGGAGCGGCTTCTTATAAGAAGAAAGCTGGTCTGGTGTACAGCAGGATTGTGGTTGGATAGCCGGTAAGAGATGTCTCCTACCATCTGTCATGTGATCGACCTCTTTGGGTCATGATGAATAAATTATAAAGTTATAATGAAAATAGTTTTTCAGCTTCATTTCAAATTATTTTGGTAATAAAGTAAAGTAAAAAGTAAAATTAACCTAATTAAAAAATAATAATAATGAGATTATGGTTATAGGTCTCAACACAAGCTTACAACTTCCCAATAATAGATCTTAAAGGGGTTGTCCCATGAAAAATATTCCAGCACCTGGATCTGAATACTTTTCTAACTGCATGTAATTAAAAATGTATTATAGCTACTGAATTCTTCAATGAAATCTATCTGTGTAGCGCCACCTGCTGTTTACTCTTTTTCTAATTTTTCTGTCCTGCTCACCGAGACAGAAGGACATGCTCAGTTTCATCCTTCAGCTGCCACCAGCTGCAGCAGAAAGGACACAACCCTGAGAAAGGACATGCCTCCTAAGCTGACAGCTTTAAATAAATCTAGCAGAACAATTGGAGCAATGAATGTGGAGATCTCTGGATCTATGTGAGGTACAGGGCTGGTTCTAGCTTTGTTAGAAAGGACATTGCCATGTTCTAGATTATGTATTATTTTCATTTTTTACATTTTTCATGGGATAACCCATTTAATAGTCACTGTTCCATTGATATATAAATGAAATGCATTCACTAATTAAACCAATCAATGTATTTAGTGTTGCTGTATATGAGTTCAAGGGTCCATAAATGTAAAGTATACGGGGGGAGATTTACCAATACAATTAGACAAGAATTATTGTATAAAATGCATTGAAAAATATACTCACCTGGCTCCCTGCGCCGCTCCCTGTCCCCACGCCACCGCTGCTGCTTCTTCTGATCCGCAGATGAAAATATGGCAGAACTTATTTTTTCAATGCATTTTATACAATAATTCTTGCCTAATTGTATTGTGAACCTCCAATGTTGTGAGGGAGCAGCCAAAGCCGGCGGTGACAGGAACGAGCCTCCCTAGCATCACCAGCGATGCTGGGGATGCTCATCCCTGCCTGCCATTGGCTGCTTCTCCACCCCCTGACACCGGATGTTTTCATCCGCTCATGGGGAGAAGGGAGTAGGGAGAAGCAGTAGCGGTGGTGCGGGAACAGGGAGCGGCGCAGGGAGTGGGGAGCCAGGTAAGTATATTCAGTGTGAGGGGCCCGTTGCATATGGGGGGGCATTTAATAGTCTTGGATAACTCCTTTAATGTAGTCCCTCCTCACTTTTCCACATGACTCCATCTGTGGCATACAGAGGTATTGTATAGCTCTGTAGATTCACTAGGGGCATGATTATGGGGGTGCAGGGAGAGCAGTTATGCCAGGGCTATGATGCCTGAGGCCCAAAGGCCCCTTTGCCTTATAAGAAGATACCAGTATTAAAAAAGGCACATGGTAGGTGGACCATGGATAGTTTGGGCCAGATCGTTATGCTACAGACTGTTCATAAAGCTCTGTGAATGAATAATTGATAGATAATAGGACTTTTACAAGATGAATGGGCCAATTATTAGCAATAAATGTTTATAGAAAGCTCATTCCCAACAACTAGCCGGTGTAAATGTGCCACTGATCACCCAAAATATGAGCAAATGTACAATTGTTGGTTAATGCAGTTTTGTTATGAAGCACCAAAAAAACTAATTTCTGCAGCACATCACTTTATGTAAAGGCTGTCCTGTCCATAAACATTGAAACTGTAGGGGGAGGAATGATCATAGCGGTGATCATTCATCCCCATATAGAAGCGATTGTTGTCTCATTCCCGATCAGCCATATAAAAGGGCCCTAATATTTCTCATCAAGCAGATTTTGCCATTGGAGTCCTGTATAACAGTTATTGTTTAATGGCCCAATATCTTTAGATTGCACAGCTCCAAGGAGGAGAAAATGTGGGAAAGTTAGGATGAAAAGAGGGTTCAGTGATCGTTTCTTATAATAGTCCATGAAGGACTGCACTTGAAATGAGTGGGAGACAAAAAGAAAGTTCCATTTCCTTCCAATCTCAAGATGAGTGACAGCTTCATACTGTATGATAATGAATGAGCAGATGTTTACAGCTGAGAAATTCTTCATCATCCTTAACATAATAAATGTAACATTTCCTCCTGATTGCCACTTCTTTCACCGTATATGTCTCTGGCAATACTGACTAAGGTGTCCATATAGAGTATTTATTTCTATATCTTCACATATCTTTATATCTAAAGGAAATGTTTTAGCATGCAAAAACACTCCATGGTTCCTACAGTATTCTATAAAATGGATCCAAATTGGAAGTTGGGCCAAGTGGCCTATGCGTTACCTAGTGCTGTTGCACAGTATCTGATAACTATTATTTAATGTTACGATATCTTATGATTAAGATTTCACCATAAAACCTCAAGTGAATGTCAACCTTTTAACACTATTTAATTTTTAGGTCCAAATTCTACAACAACTTTATGCTCTAGTTTTCTGCTACAGAGCATATAGTTCAGGGATCCGCAACCTCTGTTACTCCAGCTGTTCTACATCTCCCAGAATTCTCCTTTACTTCTATTGGAGTTACAAGAACAGCCGAGTGTCTAAGAGTTGTAGTTTTTACAGCAGCTGGAGTGCTGAAGGTTGCTGATCCCTGATGTAATTAAAAAAAATAAAATTCTATGGCCACTAGGGGGAGCTCAAGAGCTTACTGCATACAGTACTAAAATATTAATGTGGTTTTCTTGGACTTATGTATTGACTACCTATCCGTTAGGTCATTAGCATCAAATCGGTGGGGGTCTGACTCCAAGCACCACAGGCGATCAGCAGAATCAGGCACCAAATCTACACAGCTTACTGTGTAGTTGGCATGCCCTGTTACTGCAGAGCTGCTCCCATTCACTTGAATGGGACCAGCAAATTAGTAACCAGGCACAGCCACTACACAGTGGACGGACTGGTGTTTATTCCCATTGCTTGGTGCCGACAACACAGCTCCTGCAGACTACTGATCAGACAACCGTTGATTGGGTGTTGAGTTGACCTATCCTAAATATAGGCTCCCAGTGTATGAAATGTATAAAACTCCGCTATTTTTTGTTTCTTTTTTTTTACAAGATGTAAGCCCTTACCTATTTGCCATTCAGTGTAACCTTGTTTCCTCTTATACTTTCCCTCATGTCCTTACTGCTCCTGTCCGCACTGCTACACGCCATGTAGCTTGTCATACTACTATGTTAGTCTGTTAGCAGACTGACACTTCAAAAGCTCACAGTTTTCACTATCTGTCTCAAAGTTGACTTCCGATCTACAGTTTTCCACCAACCATTTACTTAACTGAATCAACATTACCAATACATCTCCTTTCAAAACAGGTCACTGGAACGGACAAGTATACACAGCCTTGTTCTTCTGCATTCATTGGTCACAAGACAAACTAAAAACTTGGTGCAGGTAATTGGTCAGACACTTGGCTTTCAGGTCTACTTCTCTTTTTAGATTGTAAAGATAGACATTGCTTACATACATATGGATTTCAAGGTTAATAACATGTTCTGCTGAAATGAAAAAGTAACAATCCCTTATACAATGGAGGAATTAGAAGTAAAACCAGGTTAATCTGTCAGCTAAACATCCCACTCTCTACTGAGCTATGTCTGTGGGGGTCTTACTGCTGTGATCCATGGTTTAACCAAAAATGTAGGTTAAAGACTAAAGAGGCTTTGAGTTATAACTCAAGTTTGTTGTAACTGATAGTACAAGTAATATATTAATTGAGGAGTACAAAAATGCCTTTATATTTTTGAATAGGAGTACTCTCCATGACCAAGGATCAGGGCTGCTGGCATCAGAACCTTGTGTCCTGCAGTGTCCAGAAGTGAGGCTTGAAATTTTTTTTACAATCTTTAGAATCAATTTTGGGATATGGCCTAGAGATGAGTTTATTTACAGGTTTGAACTGAATTGGTGGTTAGGCCTGGATTGATTTTATGTTCTGGTGTGAGATCTAGAATAATTTTGGCGTCTGAATTAACATTTTGGTCTGGATTTGTATTTTTGGTGGGTTTAGGGTCTGATTTTGGATTAATTTTTGGTGTCTAATTCAGTGGTCTAGAATAAGGTCTGCTTTAATGTAGGGGTATGGGATGGGGTTTGAATTCCTTTTGAGATTTGCTCTGAGGTTTGAATTAATTTTTGAGGGTCTGGTCTAGGGTCCATATTAATTTTGGGGCACAATCTAAAGAACTGGTACCGTGTGTGTATGCACTGGGGGCTGGCTGCCTGAAACTCCTATTGGCAGTGTTTCTGATGTGATGTCATCCATTCCTGAGATCTTCTTTTTTGGCAATTATCCCAGGGACATCTTCCAGCACAGAAGGTTTTTCTTTGTAGAGGTTTCTTCAGTGTAGTTGATGTCATTATTAAAAAAGATCCACAAAGATAGGAGTTACAAACGGTTAGGTAAGACAAAAGTGTACAGCAAATAATACATATTTATAACCTGAAACATAGTACAGATGGTAAAAATGCATTAAGTACAAATTCATAAATAAGCAGGAAGTACTTACCTAATATTCCATACTCCAGACCTGAAAAAAGCATGGAGAATGAACCTACAGCTACTGGATATTAACACATATTATGTGCTCATCACTGGACCTTACAGTCTGCAAAGGGTAAGTAGGGTGTGGGTTGCCTACATCCCCTTATTCTAGAAGAGTCTAGGAGAATAGCTGTAGAGAGGAAGGAAGAAGGAGCAGTCTACATGTGCTCCTCTCCCATATACTTCAGCTCCGAGCCCTGGAATCTTGGTCTCCTCCATGAGCTTGAAATGCAGTCAAGAACTAAAGGGCGATTTGCATGGCTACGGCGCAAGAGAGAGACAGCAAGGTATCCCAGCTTAAGTTGATCCAAACCCTGCTGCTGTAGAGGGATAACAAGTTAAGACACTCTAAGCACCCCAAAATAGTGGACACTACAGCTGCCAGAGCACAGCTATTAGCCAGAGAAGCAGATAGGTTAGCCAAAGTTATCTGAGGGTCGATGCCTATTCATCTTCTTAGCTCATACTGGGATGTCTGGGATGATTTTGCATTGTATACAAACTACTGCTGGATGTACTACAACTTCATTCCTGCATACAGTAAAAAGAGACTCTTGTTAAGTTTCATCTGGCCTGGTCTCTGAATCTCTTAACACCACATGCTGGCCATTGCATTTCTTGCAAGGTGTGCTCTGAGGGATCACATGGTGCCCCTGCTTCACCGGATCGCCTCCAGGGAGTGATGGCCTGAAGTAGTACAATGTGACACATCATCACCAGGGCCACTATCACTGCCATCTTCTGCTCTGGCTCCTCAGGGTCTCACTGCACATGCAAGATGTTTGAAAGGCATAAGCAGATGTTTTATTGTGGATGTTCAAGCAAATTTTATTATTGCATCCTTAAAGATTAGATTAAATATGTATTCCGGTAGGTAAATCAACTTGTGTATATTTTATGGTGAGAACACTTGGTCAGAGTGGGATCTGTACACAGGGAGAGGAGAGAGAGACTGCCAGTTGGTCAGATGGTATTTAACAGTTGCATATATTCATATAATCTGTGCATTCTGACATCAGACTGTGCCAGCTGTACAAATATTATTTCCATATAGGCAGAGAAGTTTGCTCATACCTATTCTCCATAGGCAAAGAGGTATCTCCCAAGGAAAGAGAACCATCTCGCTAGCGCCAACGTTATGAAACTGGCTCCCTACCTCCACAAGGTGGCGCTAGTGAAAGGGGTCTCTTTCCTTAGGAGATACCTCTTTGCATTTTGTTTTCCCATGGTGGACTTCCAGTGAGTCTCCATACAGGGCTGGTCTCTTTAAGGACAACCATTTCAAGTCTGTGATGCCTAACCTCCGGCACTCCAGCTGTGGTAAAACTACGACTCCCAAGATGTACACTTGCTTGGCTGTTCTCAGAACGCTATAGAAATAAATGAAGCATGCTGGGAGTAGTGGTTTCACCATAGCTGGAGCGTCGGAGGTTAGCCATCACTGCCCTAAGCTATTCTCCATAGGAAATGTGACCACAAATAAACACTTTAGCAAATAAGAAAAGGGGGAAAAACAGCCCATGGGCCACAAGGAGATTTGGAAATGGGTAGGAGGATCAACATGCACTAGACTGTTCTTTCTGTCAAGCTGTAGTGTGGCATTGTGACATCAACCAGCACCAGCAGGGGGCACTATTTTCAACCCCTATTTATATATACAGTACATGAATGGAAAATTGTACTTGCTGTGTGTCCTATACCTATAATGGATGTGCAATTGTGAGAATTGTATGCAGCACCTTATCTCAGATCTCCTGAATGTGTCCTCAAATCCCTATTAAGCATACCTTTGACCTTAAGCGCAAAGGCAGATTAACTCTTTCCCTCCACTGATTCCCACAGTATTAGCTATAATTAGTTCTTAAAACAGGTTATACAAATAGTGTTGCTGTAATTTGGCGGTTTTGTTGCAAAAAGGATCTGGTGGCTAAAGCCTGAGAATGCCTGAAACCTTCTCAGTTCCCAGAGGAATGCAGTCTCGTTCACTTTTCATGCCTTTACAAAGCCTCAAAGGATCTCTGTGAAAAATGTTTCTCTTTCCAGAGATTGTTTTACTGATAGGCCCTCCCTGCATCCAGCGAAAAACAATGGGGAAGATATGTGAAACTGGCTAAAAGGCAAACAGACTGTGTCTCCCATAGCAACCAATCAAGGCCAAGCTTTCACATCATGCCCTGTTTTTATTGTGATTTGTGATTTTTACCCTGAAAAATGAAAGCTGGGCCGTGATTGGTTCTTTATTTTTTTTTTAAGAAAGTTTCACAAATCTCCCCCAATTCTCCTAATTCTCCAGACACTTGAAGGTTTTTGGCTGCTTTGCTCCAGATATTTATGGAAATAAGGGCCCAAATTTACCAAACCTGTCTAACAGTAAAACTTTCTTTGTTGTCCATAGCGACCAATCAGAGCTCAGCTTTTATTACTTAAAACAGCTTGAGAAAAATGAATACTAAGCTCTGATTGGTTGCTATGGACAACCAAAACAGTTTTACTGTTAGACAGTGTTAAAGGGGTTGTTCCATCTTTGAGATTGGGGGCGTATGGCTAGGATATGTCCCCAATGTCTGATAGGATATCCTTAGAACAGAGCCTGAAGAGTGCCGATGGGCACACTGCGCATGCATGTCCGTCCTGCATTCATTTCTATGTGAGTGCCAAAAATAGCTTGGCTATGTCCATGAGCCCCATAAAATTGAATGGAGTGGTGGGCCCGTTTGCATGGTGCGCTCGGCTATTTTCGGCACTCCCATAGAAATGAATAGAGGGTGACCGCACATGAGTGGTGCATGGTCCGGAACTTTGCAGGCTTTGTTCTAAGCATATCCTATCAGACACTGGGGGCATATCCTAGAGATGTCCAAGATGGGACAATACCTTTAATTAATGAGGCCTTCTGTATTTTTCAATACTCCTTAAATAAGTGAATGAAAGGCCACAGGGCTATCATCCCATGGGATTATTGTGATACTAGTCTCAATTAAGTGTTACATTTTAGTCAGTATTGATTGATCAGCTAATTAAAGTAGCTGCTGTGCTCTAGAAAGTGCCGCGGCCTCCTCACAGCTTACCAAGCACAGCGTCATCCATTGGATAGCAGGAGTGTTTGGTATCTCTGCTCAGCCCCTTCAGCTGAATGGGACTGAGCTGCATCTAAGCCATGTGATGATTGAACGTGATGTCACTGACCTAGCAAGAGGCTGCAGCGCTCACCAGAACGCTGCAGCCTCTTCAAACAGCTGATCAGTAATCTGATATTAATATCAAAATCTCAGACAACCTATTTAAGTTATTGTCTGCCTCACCCCCTCTACCACCACAATGTGTTGACCTTCAGCCTCCAACAACTTTGATCTGGTCCTGGTTAGAGTTATTTGATACTTCCCCACACATCAAGAGCTTTCATACTATAGAGACATCTACTATTGGGCCCCTTGAAGAGATGGGCTTTATTCCAGGTTGATCTTGTTCCCATTTTAACAGGTGATGAGAACAGGCACAGCAATGTGGTCTTTAGATGATGCAATGTTATAAAACAAGGAATCGCAAAATGTACTAGAGATACTTACCAACATGTAAACAGTGAAATTTAGGATATTTCAGTCCTGCCGTTGAAACCACCCAAGAATGCCCCAAATATGCTTGGGGCGGGGGGGGGACGGGGACGGAGTGGTTTGCATAAAACCCATTGGATTGTGGGTTGGATTATTGACATGTTCTACAAAATCTGGACTGGTGGAAAGCATGCAAGAGTCAATAAGGGATTGGAGACTTTAGTGGCTTCATCAGAAACTGACCTATTGGTCCTTTTGGTAATTTTCTTAAATTTGACATGTCCTTATCTATATTTAAAATAATAATTCTAAAATCTTGCAATTTTCGCACTGGCCACTAGGCTTAAAGTATGTGAAGAATTCTTGTTGTTTGAGAGAAGCCCCATGAGCCATGCACATAATGGACAGGAGGGGGCCTTATTGGCTTCTATGGAAGAGTTTTCTAGGCATGCTCAGTGACCCATGCAGAGATCAAGAGGGAGCTGATAATCTGTGATCACCTATTGTGAGTGGGGGATCTTGTGTTATCTATATAGAGGTGTTGCTTGTCATTGTAATTCTGCCTGTAATGATAAGGCTACTGTTCTGTACCTGCTACTGAAAAGTAACCTGTACAGAACAAGAAGTCTCATCACATTAGGCTAGTGTGAAAACTGCATTATTTCAGATATTTTTGTAAACAGTGACATGAAAAATTGAAACAAAAATCACCAAAAATTCTTAAAAGATGTGATATATACAATAGGTGATTTTCTGATGACACATTCCCTTTAAAGCAATCAGCCAGGAAAGAGCCTCTCAACCCTTGTTTATGTATGTGTGTCAGCATGTATGCTACCTGACACCATTACTTGGTGAAGGCTTGAGCATCCTTGCAGTACCTAGACAAGCAGTGATCAGGGCTTTATCTGCCTTTGTGGTGATTAGTTAATCTGCTGTTGAAAGCATGTTTGTTTGCCTTTTTGCGTTCTAGTAGCTCTATCAGTGTTAACCTTTAACCTCAGCTTTAGTCTTTTATTCTCCAAGACACACACAAACACAGATAATTGTGCTGCAGCTTGTATGCAGAACCCTCCGGATTGTCCTGCAGTCACAACACTGCAGTGAGAGTCCACTATTGTTTCATGGCTTGTGTGATTTGTTGAGATGGCTTGTTACAGTGAAAGTTGGCCAAGACTAATATTTGTCAGGACAACTTATTTTTCTATGTGTGTGGATATGTGTATTAGGCCACTTTCACCTGGTATTTTGGTCAGTATTTGCAAGCGGAAACCAGAACTGGGTCCAAGAACACGTACTCCTAACAAAATTACATAAGGGTCGGAGAGAGCAAGGCAAGTATGCCATTTGCAGAGCTTTTATTATCAGGAGTAGTGTTAATATGCACTTTCATTCTGCCAAATTCTGCTCCTTCAAGTGCCAAGGGGGCGGAGCTTGACTGTGAAGTGCTCTGTCCATTGAGCTGCTGTGCTGTAGTTATCTCCTCGTTGGATGCTCCAGCTGTCACTCATACCCGAGGGGAGGGGCTTCACTGTGAAGTACCGCCTCCAGGGCACTTACAGGAGCAGGCCCGATGGAATAAAAGTCAATTTTCACACTACTCCTTATAATAGGTAATAGCTACATAAAAGGTATGTTTGTCTAATTCATCATGGACCATACCTAGAGCTATCAGCATGGTCAATTAATGCCTCATATAGTGACTTCGGTAGTTATAATGCTTCCTCTAGTACCCCTACTAGATATAATGCCCCCTATAGTGCCCCCAATAATTATAAGGGACCCCTGCAGTGCCCCTAATAGTTATTATGTCTACTGTAATGTCCCTAGTAGTTATAATGTGGCCCGAGTCTCCACTGGACTCTGGTGGTGACCACTTGCCGTAGGCATGCGGGATGACATCATCGTGCCACCTGAGACCCGATGCAGGCAGTTGCGATGATATCATCACAGCACGTCCATCTACGCCATTCTACTATCTCATAGACCTCAGGCCTAGTGACTTGTGATCTATGAGAGTGAGAGCGTTGGGGCAGGGAACCATTGGCTCCTGTGTCCCTATACAGTACTTTAACAGGACAGCAATACAATTGAATAGTCTGTGGCCACAACTTTTTGGCGCCAGATGAAACACTCAGGGCCCAAGCCCTGTATGTTTTGACCTAGCAACATCTCTGACCAGTGGTGGTAGAAGGAGAATGCAGTCCCTGTTATTTAACATTGCAACCCCCATGGGAACCACATCCTGTGCAGGTTCTCATCACCCAATAAAATGGAGCTGAGACTAACCTAGAGTAGGCCCCTTCTATTTACAGCAGTCATATCGAAGCATACATGAGCTGCCTCTATGGAATGTATAACTCTGACCATGACACTGTCTCTGTACAAAGGCATCCGGCAACTTCAAAGACACAACAAAAATGTCTCCTTCCCTGCCCCTTAATTCCCAATGATTGCCCTGTGCCCTGTGTAATAGGCCCTGCAATCAGCTGACAAATGAACACTTGATTGTCTGCTGCAGGGGTGCACCACCAATGAGGCCAGCACCAGATAGGGGCAATAGAGGGGCAGCCGAAGGGCCATGGGCTAAAGGGAAGGAGTTAGGTTAAGAACTTGGCATTGGGAGGGAAGTGGCGCTGTTTCAGTTTTCACCTCAGGCAACAGAAAGGCTAGGTGCACCCCTGGTCTGCTGACTGTATCTTTTAGTAGTAGTAAAAATGATTGTTTTTCGGTTGCATATAAGTATCTCTCATTGTAAACAGTGGATATGTGCTGCTGACAATAATGGAGAAGATTAACCTAATGATCGTGAGTCCTTTTACACGGACTGATAATCAGGCAAATTATCGGGTATGAGCATTTCTATATACAGTACTCTCGTTCCCGATAACTGGCCTGTATAAAAAGTGCTGGCAATCGCATGTTCATTGGTGATTGTGTCGTTCTGTTGGCACCAAAGATCATTGTTCCTGTGCAGTACATGGCAGTGTCTGAACAGGGGTCTGCAGTCCAGGAACAATAATTTTCTACAGGGACAAGAGATTGCTTTATTGATCCCTTGTCCCCATCTGGCCCAATCTCAGTGTAAAAGCTTGGAAGTCAACCCTTTCCCAACCACTGACAGTAAATTTACTTTTCGCAGCCGGGCATTTAAAAGTGGCACCCACTGGTCTGCTGTTTTAATGAGCAGACACTCGGCACTAATGTCTGTGACCGGCAGTAATCCCAGTCACAGACTTTTAACCCTTCAGATGCCGTGGTCATCCGTGTGTGTGCTCCAGCTCCCCCTGGCGGAGTTTGGGCAAGCCAGAGCGTGCGTGCAGCAGCCCCTGTCCGCCCGTGTGATGGTACCAGAGATGGTACACAGCATTGAGGCGGGACAACCTTCCTCAAAGCCATAAAATTCAGGGATCCACAACAGAGATGATAATCCCATGTGGATCCCTCCATAAGGTCTGGGATCCCTCCCTACTATGAACCTATTTTGCTCTGCATGGCATTATGGGTCATATGGCTTTCCCAGTCTTCTAAGGACCCATTCACGCGTCCGTAAAATGCGTCCGCATCCGTTCCGCAATTTTGCGGAACGGGTGTGGACCCATTGATTTTCAATAGGGCCGTACTTCCGTACTTCCGTTCCGTGGCCCTGCAAAAAAATAGAACATGTCCTATTCTTGCCCAGATTCCACGGACAAGAAAAGGCATCTCTATTATAGAGTCGGCCATGTGCGGTCCACAAAATGCAAAACGCACATGGCCGGTGTCCGTGTTTTGCGGATCTGCAAATTGCAGATCCGCAATCACACACAGACGTGTGAATGGAGCCTTACTTTCACTTTGTAACATGTGCAGCCGCCATTTTAGGAAAAACTGATTTGTTACCACGAAGCACGAGAAAATTCGTATTTGTGTCGAATCAATTTTTCCTAAACTTTGGACCAAATTCCACTTCGGATGCTTCAGTTGGCTAAAAACTAAGCAAAACTCACAGAAACAAAAAGATAAAAAACATCCTGCATGATGTGATAATAATGATTGCGGATGTCAGTGGCTATATATATCAAAATAAATCACAGAAAAGGAATATTAGTGCACAAAATAGATGCAAACAATATATACTGTATAAACTAAGACCTCATTCTGATATGATAAAATCTGAGACTCTTAGCCGATATATTTTGATCAAAACACATCTGTGCCCACCTACCCAGCGTCACGGTGGTCTCAGGTCAGGCATGTCCTACGCTAAACCTAACCATGCCAGTGGGCATCTATATCTAGGAGCGTGGACGCCGCACATATAGGCGTGTTGCTCCTAGTAACCTCTACGTGCATACAGCAACCAATGAGAGGAGGAGCAAACACACCAATATGTACCATCTGTGATTTATTTTGCTAAAAACTACCCTTAATGACCAGGCCTGAAACAGCCCTGATGACTAACAGTATTTTTTTTGCTTTTGCCTCTCCTCAATTTAACTTTTTTAAATGTTATCATTGGCATGGCTGTCTGAGGCCTTGCTTTATGCAGGAGAAAATGTATTATTTTTTGGGGTACATACGGGGTACAAATTATGATCTACGGTAATTCATACAATTTTTTGTATACTACGATACGGTATAAAAGGGAATATTTTTTTAATGTATGGCATTTATGTTTCGCACTAAATACCCTGACAAATGAATTCTTCATATTAGTTATCCAAGCTTGTACAGAATATGGATACTTAAAGGGGTTGTCCCAAGAAAAATATTCTACAGTTTTCAAACCAGCACCTGGATCTGAATACTTTTCTGATTGCATGTAAGTAAAAATTTAGCCACTGAGTTATTCAGTAAAATGTATATGTATACTGCCACCTGCTGTTTTTTTTTTTTTCTTTTTTTGTTTTTACCTGCTCACTGAGATGGCCGCACATGCTAAGTTTGATTCTTAAACTGCTTCCTGAGTTGTGATAGGGAGAGCTGAGACACGCCTCCTGAGCTGCAGCAGAAAAGACACTCCCCGAGCTGTCAGCTTGATATAAATCTAGCAGAGCAATGAATGGGGAGATCTCTGGATCCATGTGAGGTACAGGGCTGGTTCTAGCTTTGTTAAAAAGAGATTGTCATGTACTGTATGATGTCTGATTCTCATTTTTTGCATTAGTCATAGGATAACCCCTTTAATATGTGTACTTTTGTTTATTTTCATTTAATGTGTGCATATCATTTATTTTATACTAACTAATGGCATTTTTTATTTTCATTTTTTGTGGAGTTTTTTTTAATTCATTTTTCATTTATTAAATTATTTATAACATTTTTAAAAAAATCCCATTATGAGATTACTAATAACTAATCTTATAACTGTATATTTCAGACTTGTAACAGCATACTCCGATCGTAAGGGGGAATCCCCTTTGACTTTACAGCCGTATGGACTGCAGCAATCAAAGGCTTAACAGCCGGGATCAGAGCTTATTCCAACCTTGACTGTGAAGCAGGAACCTATTCTAAGAACTGCAGCTGTTAGCTGTTTCTTAGCGCTGAAGTGCTCTGGGAGCCATTAACACCATCCCCCCCGTAATACTGCAGTAATTCAAAAATATGTTGTTGCAGACTGATGCCCTGCGCCGCCTACCTCTAGAAGACACACCAGGGCGGTCATTAATTTCAATGGGTCCGCAAAAAAAACGGAAGGTATTCCGTGTTAATTCCATTTCTTTCCATTCTGTTTCGCAAAAAAATAGAACATGTCCTATTATTGTCCGCATTACGGACAAGGATAGGACTGTTCTATTAAGGGACAGCTGTTCCGTTCCGCAAAATACTGAATGCACACAGACATCCTCAGAATTTTTTGCGGATTGTTTTTGCGGACCGCAAAATACACATGGTCGTGTGCATGAGGCCTAACAGTGGCAATCCTGTCCACAGGTTGTGTATAGTACTGAAGCTCAGTCCTAATCACTTCCTTGGAGCAAGGAGCTGAGTTGCAATACCCAACATGCCCAATGAACAACTGAGGCGCTGTTTTAAGAAAAATTCAGCCATGTTTTGTAATTCTGGAAGGTTAGGGCTACACTGCGACTTTTTGTAGCGTGACTGATTGACTTTAACTATTGAAATACAGCTGCAGTCCAAAGAAATGTATTCAGTTGAATGCAATCATGTGGACTGCAGCTGTAGTTTAATAGTTAAAATCAATCAGTCGCGCCACAAAAAGTCACAATGTAGCCCAGGTCTAAAAACACTTTTTAAAATCTTTTAAAATAGAACACTATATATATATATATTATGTATGTAAGTATAATTGTATGATTGTACAATTCTAAAGGGGTAGGACACAAATCCCTATTAAAGCCAAGAATGTGAGATTGATGGCCATAAGACTAATTACCCATGCCTGTTGGTGAACAACTTGTTACAAATACATCCCCAAATTTTCAATAAAGCTTGTTCAAAATGAAAAACCACCAAAAGAAAAAAGCTGATGCAAGGATTTCTCTTCGCAATCTCTTCCTTCCTTTATTTCCCTCTGGGACGTGGTAATAAATACCAGAAATAAACGCTTACAAGAAATCACATACAAAATAAAAAAGGACTTGAAAGGAGTCAATTTGAAATAAATTAAAAAGGCCGCTGTATGTTCACTCTTGCCAGGTTAATACTTCTGCCTATCCGCGTGACAGGTGCAAGATTGATTACCGGGAGGTTTGTCTTTATAACTTGATCAGTCAAATTAATCTCTGACTGTGGGCCCATCTGATGCCTGGCATCACAAATTTAATTTGGAGGCTGAGCCTGTTTCCCCTACATTTGCACGAGCTTCGCGGCGGTATCGCCTTCGCGCCTAGATATGGTGGGAATTGCGGGGTCTGAGATGTTGTCAGGACACATGCCTTCAGCCGTCCTGTGGGGATTAACTCATCAGGAAATTCTGTGCCACACACAAGAATACAGGTCTTAACAGACACTAAGTAAGACATATTAATGTACTAAAGACTTAATGAAGTTCCGGGGGAGGGCAGAATAGCTTACTTTATTAGTTTATTGTGGATTAATGGGAATACTCATTATAGTGATGGTGATAGATTACTCCCTTCAACCTGCCTCGTTCTGTTCAAGGTACTGGGTGCGCTGGTGTCAAAGCCTCTTCTCTTTAATTACAGACCTTTGCATTGACCATGTCTTGGAAAGCAGACGTAGAAAAGCGAAAGTTTAGCAAAAACCGCCAATTATATCAGGACTGTAAGCTTTACAAAACAGTAGAGCTGAGCAAAGTTTTGGACGATTCGATTTGGCTGCTTCTCTGAATTTTACAAAAAAATTTGCTTTGTGGCGAATGACTTAATCACAAAGCGCTTTTTTTTGGTAAGTAGCGGGTGCAACGACAGGGAGATGTGATTGCGCCGCTCCCCATCATTGTACCCCTCAGATGCCACGTTCATACATGATCGCGTCATCTGAGAGTAAAAACTATTTTGTGTTTTTTTTCGTAGTAGTGAATCCATTTAACCTGAAATAGTGTAAAAAACTTTAAAAAATCATACTTACTGCCTCCATTTTCTCGCGACAGGCTGGTCACTGCCATCTTGCTTGAAGATCTGGCGTGAAATCTCTCACAGCCCCAGATGACGTCGTCACGCCAGCCAGCTAGGTGACGTCATACTTCGCCACGCACTGGATTTCGTCGAGTTGGTGGCGGCAGGCCCGTCGCGAGCAAATGGAAGAGGTACTGTAAGGTTGATATATATATATTTTTTTTAATACTATTTCAGGTTAAATCGATTCACTACCACGAAGCACAAGGAAATTTGGCTTCAATCGGATTCCACTTTGATCGATTCACTCAACTCTACAAAACAGTAAACTATCTTGCATTTGCCCGGTTATTTATCCATGTTTTTAACCCATTGATTATGAAGTAGTAACTTTCCAAAAACATTTAAAAGGCTTTCCTGAATATTACTGTTGAAGACCTTTTCTTAGCTGATTGCAGTTATCTGGCATGGCCGCTACCAGGGTACGGCGCTGTTCCTGGTTCAGTTGTGCTGTGGTCCCATCTGATCAGCAGGGGTGTCTCGCAAATCAGACACCCATTGATCCGATAATGAAGAACTATTCAAAGGATAGGATATTCTAAGGATAGGCCATACATATTAACCCCTTAGTGACCACTCATACACCTTTTTACGGTAGTCACTAAGAGGCCTTAGGTTGGGCTGCCCAGTCTAAGTGCTGCACAGGCCTCCCATAAGAGATCCAGCCTCCTGCCCTGATGATACAGACTGGCAGAAGCACTGATCTGGGACGTTTAACCCCTAAGATGCCACAGACAATAGTGACCACAGCATGTAAACGGTATACAGAGTCTCCCATCGGCATCCTGCAAATGACAATTTAGAATGCCGATGTTTTCGCATGGCAGTCTGGAGCCTACTGAAGGCCTCAGCGCTGCCTGCAGTGCATCTTAACAGGTCGTACCTCTCTAGTGCAGCCTGTTGGTTACTGTCAGTATAGCACTGACAGTATAATTATAAAATTATTATAATGATTATTGCAATGATTATAATGATAGAATTATAGAAGCGATTATAAGAATGATCACCTTTTAAAGTCCCCTGGTTAAAAAAAAAAGTAAAGAAAGTTTTATTAAATAAAAAAATTCCAAGTGAAAAAAAAAATCTATATTCCATTGAAAAATTGCTTATTTGCTAACCAAAAAAGCAGAATAAAAAACAATCAAAAAGTGTTATGTACCCCAAATTTCATCCATTCATCCTGCAAAAATCAAGCCCTCAGACAGGTCCATGGAAAAAAAAGTAAAAAAGATATGGGTCTTGGGATGCGGCATTACAAAAAGCATTTTCTTCTTTTTTAAAAAAGAGTTTTTATTGTTCAAAAGTAGTAAAACGTAAACAAATTATATGTATATGATATTGCTGGGATCATACTAACTAAAAATTTAAGCAGTAAGCTATATGTACTCCAAAATGATGCCATTAGAAACTGCAACTTGTCCAGTAAAAACAAACCCTCATACAGCTAGATCAATTAAAAAATAAAAAAGTTACAGCTCTTGGAAGGTGATGAATGAAAAAATGAAAACAAATTATTGTTTGGTCATTAAAGAGGCCAGCCCCTTTAATGCATTATTTTATCATCTAGAAAATTTGGTAATCCATTACATTTTATTTTGGATTGTCTTATTGATGTTTTTTTTACTCTTTAAAGTCAGCTCCATTGGAGTCAATAGGACTTGGAAGCAAGCAGCCATGTTTTTCTAATCCTGGACAACGCCTGCGTTGTCCAGGATTAGAAAAACATAGCTCCAGAATAGTAGATGCTCCAGAATACTTACTACACGTGAATGCATGAAGCTATTAAAACAGGCATGTCAGGAGAGGGGACAGGTCCTCTTTAAATGAGTTGTCCAGGATTAGAAAAACATGGCTGCTTGCTTCCAAGTTCTATTGACTCCAATGGAGCTGACTTTGAAGAGTAAAAAAACATCAATAGGACAATCCAAAATAAAATGCGATGGATTACCAGATTTTCTAGATGATAAAATAATGCATTAAAGGGGTTGGCCACTTTCTGGCTACTGATGTTCAATGCATTTTCAACATGATTATATGGCACTTACTAATACGTATAGCAATTTATTGATATTTTGTACCATTTTCTACATTTTACAGGGTGTGTCTCTGTAATGGACAGTGGATGTGGACCCACTGTGCCAATCAACCAGTTTGACTTTGAGCTAGTCTTAAGGGCATTGTCATATAAATCCTCTGGTATTCACCCTTTAACCCCTATACTGGTGCAAAATACTAGTAGTCAGGTAACAGGCCAAGGTCAGAGCAGGCAGAGTTCCTGTAAATCTACAAGGTCAGAGCAGGAGGCAAGGGGTCAGCACATTCAACAGGCGATTGTTGGGTCAAAATCGGTAGATAGGCAGAGGTACGCTACATGGGCAGACAATCAGGATAGCACACTCCCACTGTTGAACTAGCAAGCTAGAAACCTAAAGCTCAGGCAACTTCCTCAAGGAAAGATGCCTAAAATACCCACAGATGGTCAGCCATAGGCTGGAGCTTGCCTTTTAAGAGGCAGCTAGAGCACAAGCATGCACCCTAAGGAGAGAGGGGTGAGGAACCTTGCTGACAGGAGCAGACCACAGCCTGTTAGGAGAGGCAATGTGGGAACAGTGGGACCAGAGCCCAGAGACCCTGGCAGGAGCAGCAGGAGAAGGGTAAGACATGAGGTACCCTAGACAGTAGAAAAGTGGTGTTCCCAGAGCAGCACCAAAATAGCCTCCTTTTTGGACAAGTCTTTTATGCTGTCCACATGGAGGTCCTCTCCATAAAATGGCTGCTTATAGAAGGTCATGTGATCAGGCAAATCACTCAGGCTTCTCCATTCAATTCCATACACTCCACCTGCCATCTGCACATGCACTATTGGTAGTTTAGTTTAGTGCAGGTGCAGAATGTTAGAATGGAGGAGGCTAAGTGATGTGTTTGGTCTCTCCATCAGCAACCATCTTATGGACAGGACCTCAATATGAACAACACAGAAGATTTGCCAAGAGGACATGACTTATGAAATATTGAAAATTACACATAGGCTATATTAGTAAGTGTCATACACTCATCTTACATACACATTGGTCAACAGTAGCCAGAAGGTTTAGGGCAGGTAGGGATTCATGGACAGGGTCAGTGTTACAAGAGGCAATACAGTAGAAAAGATTAGTAGGCTATCACCTTGGTAGAAGTACATTATGGTCCCAAATACTGTAATTACTTTGTAGTGTACATGTTACTCATTTTTGTGAAAGGTATATTGTTTCATACAAATCAAACCATTCATATACACAGTTACAATTTATTGCTTCAGTTTTTTATATTGTTTATTGCTTTATTTATTGATTTATATAATACATATACATAATGGGTCCAGTTCTTGATACTCCACAGTTCCATTACATTGAAAAGGTTCCATGCACAAATTTGAGACTCATCCCTGTAGACAATGATTTATAATAATGACCAAGATTGAAGACCTGTTAGAAAAACAAAATACCTTTATAAGAAATGACAGATTAAAAACATTCTCATTAACTCCTCAAGACCATACCGTGAACAAACAGATGGAGTTTTAATCATCTCAGGTTAAGCACATGTTTACACAGTGATAATTCAATTGTATGTTGGTCATGAAGTGAAATCTATCACAGTAACAGAGAAGGATGACAAAGAGGTTGAAATGTAAGTAAGTGTATAGCAGTTGGTCCTCATTATATGGAATGGACTACGCATAAATACTGCCAGTTCTTCAGACTTCTCAATCTGGATTTTATAGCTTAAAAATCTGTGATTTTTTTTTTCTAAAATGTTTACTAAATGGAACTAGGACAAAAGTTAATATATCTTAATAGCATTGGATCTTCAGTACACAGCTCAAAATTCATAGATACAGCGTTACATAATAACATTATTGCTGTCTAAAGCCACCTCTAGAGGGAGCTTATGAGCTTCTTGCATAGCTTTTATGCAGTGAACTCAATAACACAGTATGCAGTAAGCTACCAAACTACTAAACCATTTATTTTCTTTTTAGAAGCCATTATGGCTACTACGTCAGGATCCACATGTCAGGAACTTACCCAGCCACGTTCCAGTGCATGGCTGTTCTAAGAGGGTTGCCAAACTGACCATACCAGTGCCACTTTCTGCTTGTTTTTACCTGTGATTTGTTCTCTGGCTTCTGTTTCTTCATTTATGCATTGTGCTACTTTCAACTTCTGCTTTGAACTCCCAGTGAACTGACTTTGGCTTGTCTCTGCATTAACCCCTTGTCTACTGGTTTGACTAATTGCCTCTCTTGGTGGACTGACTGACTGGCTTACCTTTGGATTGATCCCTTTCGTGGCTTAGACTCTGTCTTGTACTTCTGTCTTGTCACTCCTTTGCATCAGATAGTTCTATTACCTGTGAGTTTTTACCTGTCACCTGTTTACTGCAGATGTAACCTTAGTCCAGCCTGGTGAACATTTAGGAGTAACCTTAGGTCTACTAACCAAAGTGATCAAGGAAGATAGGTAGCAGATTAAGAATTTGCTGGTGGTGATCCCATATGGTGACCTCTGTATTCTTTCCCATCTCTGTTTCTTATACCATAGGGATAAAAGAAGAGCCAGTATTAGGACGAGGTGGCAAACTGATCCATCCCCAAAGGGCTTCCACTAGCACAGTTTCCTTTAATCTGCTCAGCACCATGGATGCACAACTTAACATCTCTGTCAAAAGCATATCCCAGTATAATGAAACTTGTTTTATACTGTCCAGAAATCTATGGCGCATGTCCTGCTCTACGCTATTACAGAATAAGGCAAATGCTTGTTTCTATTACACCCGCATGAATACCACAAAGTTCTCCCCCGAAACAACAACATGTCATTACTGACTTTCCATTAACAGGCCAGTGCAGAAGAATAAGCTATGAGTAAGAGCCATATCGGCTCGAAAACATGTAAGCATGCCACAACACCAGTGTGTTTTTAAAGGAAATATGTCACCAAAAATTTTATCTGCCAGATAAAATCAAATAGTAGCACACATCTTTTTTCTAATCTGTTTTTAGTTTCTGTTTGTAGATTTATTTATTCTATTTTCTGAACATGATTATGGGGGCAGCCATATTGCCTGAGCTCTTCTTAACAGCATTTAGAAAGCATTTAGAAAATTGCTTTAAGTGAGCCCCATGGGCCATAGACACAATGGTCAGGAGGGTACTTCTATGACTTCTATGGGAAAGTCTTCTAGACATGCTCTGTGAGGGCAGAGGTCATTGTACAAGGAAAGAATAGATAAACTCTGACAATCACCTATTGTGAATGGTGGATCCTGTCTTATCTATACTCAGAGGTGATATCAGTTAAGTACAGACCAAGGGCCCAATTATTAGACTTAGGCTACTTTCACACTAGCGGCAGGCCTGATCCGGCAGGTGAAGGGTGCTGCCGGATCAGGACTGCCGCAGCGACATGTGTGGAGCCAGAACCGCGCTCCGGCCCCACACATGTCACACAGTACATACATACACACAGACACACACACATATAGACAAACAAATACACATACATACTTACATGCTCCCGGCAGGTCTTCGGAGCGCCGGAGTAGCAGGACGGCTCGCACAGGTGACGATTCCCCACAGCGCCCTCTGCTGGGCGCCTGGTGGAATTGTCATCTGTGCGCGCCGACCTGTCCCTCCGGCGCTCTGAAGACCTGCCGGGGAGCATGTAAGTATGTATGTGTATTTGTATGTATATATGTCTGTGTATGTTTATGTGTATGTCTATGTCTGTATGTGTGTATTGTGTGTATGTGTAGCCGGATCCGTCATGAACTCCATTGAAAGTCATTGGAGGGCGGATCCGGTTACCATTGTGGTCACACCAGACGGATCCGCCCCCGTTGACTTGCATTGGGGGTCATTCCGGATCTGTCTTGGTGCGGATGTCTGGACCGGAGAGCAAACCGCAGCATGCTGCGGTTTGTTCTCCGGTCTGAAGACGGAACAGAATGCTTTCAGGAGCATTCCGTTGTCTTCAGTTCAGTTTTGTCCCCATTGACAATGAATGGGGAAAAAACTGAAGCGTTTTATTCCGGTATTGAGCCCCTATGACGGAACTCAATACCGGAATTTTAAAACGCTAGTGTGAAAGTAGCCTTAGGCCTCTTTCACACTAGCGTTAGCACGGATCCGGCACCTAAAGGGTGCCAACGGACCCGTGCTAACGCTGATACATGTGTGGAGCCGGAGCAGCGCTCCGGCCCCACACATGACACACATTGAAACAAGACACAGACATACAGACATACATACAAACATACATACTCACATACTCCAGGGATGCCGGCAGAACGTCTTCACTCGCCTCCTGCGCGCAGTGATGACGATTCCCCACAGCGCCCTCTGCTGGGTGCAGTGGGGAAACATCATAGCTGCGCGCAGGAGGCGCGTGAAGACATGCTGCCGGCGTCCCTGGAGTATGTGAGTATGTATGTATGTATGTCTGTATGTTTGTATGTATGTCTGTATGTATGTATCTATGTATGTAGCCGGATCCGGAATGACCCCCCATTGCAAATCAATGGAGGACAGATCCGGATTACTGGTGTGTCCACACCAAACGGATCCGTCCCCATTGACTTGCATTGGGGATCATTCTGGATCCATCTTGGTGCAGATGCCTGGACCGGAGAGAAAACCGCAGCATGCTGCGGTTTGTTCTCCGGCCTGAAGACGGAACGGAATGCTTTCAGGAGCATTCCGTTGTCTTCAGTTCAGTTTTATCCCCAATGACAATGAATGGGGACAAAACTGAAGCTTTTTTTTCCGGTATTGAGCCCCTATAATGGAACTCAATACCGGAATTTAAAAACGCTAGTGTGAAAGTAGCCATAGTGGTCAGTGTGACAACTGTAGGATTTTATTGTTTTTGTTTAAATATATGGAATACATGGAAAATTAAATACATCATCAAAAATTCTTTAAAAAATATGTTTAACATAAAAAAGTGATTTGAATAGCAGATCATTTTCTGATGCCACATTCCTTGTAAATGTGAAGATGTGAATAAATTTGAATATTTTAATGATGCAGTGTCGAACATCCAGATTTATCTTCAGATTGTATCTATACTTGCTGTCCTTTAATCTGTCCACCCTTTTGGATATGCCCCATATAATGTGAATACAAGCCAACAAACATGGTTGTATCGGCCTTATAATGTTGTAAACTAACCGACCATTTAACAGGAGGCCAGGACCCAAAGGCCACTGATGAGAGCATAGAATAAGGGCAATTTGGAAAATTAAAGTTAATAGGTAAATTGCAGTATGTGAGACATGGGATAAATTGTATCACAAGTCGGATCCCAAATACAAAAAATCAGGGAAAGTCTTTTTTTATGAAGGAGGGGAAATCTAAGCAACAACTTTGTGGTTAACTTCTAATTATCATTCTTCATCAGCTTAAATTAAGAGCTCATGCACAAGACCGTATGTATTTTGCGGTCCGCAAAAAATACGGATGACATCCGTGTGCATTCCGTATTTTGCAGAACGGAACAGCTGACCCCTAATAGAACAGTCCAATCCTTCTCTGTAATGCGGCCGATAATAGGACACGCTCTATATTTTGCGAAACTGAAATACAGACATATGGAAACGGAATGCACACGGAGTAACTTCCGTTTTTTTTGTGGACCCATTAAAATGAATGGTTCCGCATATGGTCCAAAAAAACGGAACGGAAATGGAAAAAAAATACGTTTTTTTACATGAGCCCTAACCCTGTTATATAACGTTATTAGCTTGCTATACTTTGAAATGCAGAATCAGATTGGTTGTGATTTCTGATTTTATTAACCCAAGATCTAAATGTTTTATCGTGAAAAAAGAAAACAAAAAAACAATCACACAGTGAATAAAACCCTGTGTAAGAAGCAATAAAAATGTCAACTACTCATGCTGCTCCTAGACTGTGGATTGTATAGGGAACAGCATGAGAGAGGTTAATTATTGCCTTGTTTCAACTCCCTTCCTGCACAAGATGGATCGGATTGTCAGTGAGAGGTGACATATGGAGATGAAGCGCAGATTCCTCTTAGGATACTTGTCCTTCTGGATGTACAGCATTATCTGAAGGAGCAAAACTTGATAAAAACATTTACAAAACTGCACTATGGAAACGATTACAGGGCCAGAAGGCCATATAAATTGTGTTACTGCAAATTAAACCATAGATCCATGACCGATTTCACTGCAATGAGATCCTAGTCATAATAGCAGTAATCATGATTAGTAGGGATGAGCGAATCGACTTCAGATCCGAAGTCGATTCGCATAATACTTCACTCTAATACTGTACGGATGGATCCCGTGACCACGGAACATAACGCAATTCAAGGACAGAATGCATAACGGAATACCTTTAGAGGCATTCCGTTATGCATTCCGTCATAATACAAGTCTATGGCCAGCATAATGGATCCGTCTGGTTTCCATTATGCATTCCGTCCATGAATTCCGTTATGGTCCGTGGTTACAGGATCCATAACGCAATTCAGCGGTAACCCGAACACAAACTTCTAAAACAGAAGTTCATCCCTAATTAACAGCTTATACATGAATATTATGTAATTTTCAAAAAAAGCGGGTGGATGGTTTTCTGGATATAATTTTTTGAAGTCATTCCTGTATTCCTGTCATTCCTGTATTCTACTTTTGTATTCTACCTACTGGCTCTTTAACTTGCTTCTTTGTGAGGACTTTTAGGATGGCAAACAGTTTTGTTTGACTTTCTCAGTCAGACCGTTCACTCCGATCAGAGAGGGAAGGAGGATGAGTGACTCAATTACAGCATAACACATTACACTGATAAGTGATCTTCTGTGAACATCTTTATCTAGCCCTATCAAGAGAAGAACAGAGCTGTCATTACTGCCCAAATTCTACACCTACCGTTATCATGAGGCTTACCCTCCAACTAGCATCTTTTCCTCAAAGCAGCAGTAAACTGACAATGAATTACCTACTTATACAGGAGTTTTATCTATGTGCTGACTGCTTCAGAGTGACAATATTTTGTGTTTAATTTACAATGGTATAGTACAGTTGAGGTAAAAAGAAAAACAGCCAAAAAGTTTAAAAAATATGTTTTCTATGAATATTGAGTTCTACGAATATTTTATTAAGCACTCACTGCAGTACATTCCTCCATTAGCCTGTCACTAGAAGTGTTCCCTAAAGAAGTGCTCACTTGGTGACTATTATATATAAGCTGTAAGTCTCAATGGATTTACTCTAAAATACAGCAATGAGTGATAATGAGTTTTCATTCCCTTAAGACCATGGAGGAGTTTCGATCCAGGCATTATTTCAAACCTTATCTCCCTTTTTGAGCCTGCCTGGTCCACATCACTGAGCATGAACTAGACCAGTTTCTGGCCTCAGGAAGTCTCTGCTACCTATCATGATTCAACGTCTTTTTCCCCTTCTGATAAAACTTGGATAAGAGATTGTCCTTAGGTCTGTTCTCTAAGTATCAAGATATTTCATCTGTTCGAAATCTTTCAAGTTCACTTACAAAATTTCTTATGACCTCATGTAAAGTGAGTTGATTCAGAAGTCATCCCATTTTATTTAAACTTTTGCTAAAGTTTAGTTCCATCAATGCAAGGTATTACGTGTCAGAACCTAAGTTTTTTGCTATTTGAGTAAATGCTCATTAATCACTTGTTCCCTAAGTTTGAGCAATGATTCTGTGGGGAAATGTGAAATGAACACACATGGAAGTTCAGCTATTGCTAGTTTTGCCTCTAGTCTACCAAATGTACAATGGATGAATTACAGGTAGACTGGCAGGGTGTAACTAATCCGTATCATAGCATTAGGGCAGCCCCTTAGGTTTGAAAACCTCGGGCTACAAGTTGCAATTTCATGAACTTCTAGAGTGTTTCACTCAAGTTTTTGCACATAACGTTCATAGATTTCATGCGGTTACTTTTTTTTCTTTAATCATGGGAATCTATGGGTGACATATACCATTGTACATGGGTGGAATGGGAACTTAAAGTGGCCCTGGAAAAAAATACTAAAAGTGGCCCTGTTTTGTAGTTGGTTCCAAATTGATGGAAGGCAGCGCAAGCAATACCATATTGTGGCAGATTATACCACCCCAACAGAGCCAAATACCACAGTCCATCACAAAACACTGCCAGCAGCATAAAATACATTCCAAAAACTTCCCTGGCCAACAGTGACGACGGCCCAGGCAGCCCCTTGAGCATCGGCCCACCGGAAAATTTTCCTGTAAGGTCTTTGGCCAATCCGCCCCTGCCACTCTTTGACTATGTCAGTAAACCCTAATATATACTTCCAATACACACTGCATAAGCAGTGTAAATCAACTGTTACAAGGCATTGTAAGGGGTGGTACGAGAAGTTTCCTTATATTTTTCTCAGGAATCATTGCCTCAAAGACTCCCTACCTTTTTTTTGAGTCTCTGCAAGGAAAACCAGAACTTTTAGTGAGTACAGGCCAATACCCCACTCCTATGTTTGCTACCAATTTGGTTCCTATGGAGAGGGACGTTGCCAAATTCAAAAGATATTTTTAGAGGTATAAGATGATTGCACTTTTTCAAAGACAACATACATATATATCAATCTTAAAGGGGTTGTCCGGGTTCAGAGAAGAACCCGGACATACCTGCAATTTCACCCAGGCAGCCCGCCTGAAGAGGACATCGGAGCATCTCATGCTCCGATGCCCCCCCCTTGCCCTGCGCTAGATCGCGCAGGGCAAGGTCTCTTTTGTTTATAAATACTCGCTGCCGGGCGGGTACTTCCGCTCGGCAGTGAGTTCGGTGACGTCACCGGCCTTAATGGGCTGGCTTTAGCGCTGCCCTAGCCGTTTTACTGGCTAGGGCAGCGCTAAAGCCCGTCCATCAGCGCCGATGACGTCACCGGCTCACTGCCGGGCGGAAGCCTCTGCCGGCAGGGACCGGTACGTCACCGGAACCTGGCTAAATTCCTTTGCCCTGCGCTAATTAGCGCAGGGCAAAGGAGGGCATCAGAGCATAGGTTGCTCCGATGCCCTCTTCAGGCAGGCTGCCTGGGTGAAATTGCAGGTATATCCGGGTTCTTCTCTGAACCCGGACAACCCCTTTAAGCTTGACAGATAGTAGAATATTGATGACTTATCGTAGGCCATCAATATCTGATTGGGGTGGTATAAGTTCCAGTATCCCTGCCAATCAGCTGTTTGAAGGCCTCAGTTCTCTTGAAAGTGCTGTGGCCTTCTCACAACTTATCAAGCACAGTACTGTAAATTGTATATTGGCTGTGTTTGATATTGAATGGGACTGAACTGCACATAGGCCTTGTGACTGGTAACATAACACCACTGGCCTAGGAACAGACTGCAGTGCTCACCAGAGCAAGGTGACCCCTTCAAATATCATATATTGGGTGTGTCAAGAGTCGCATCCCCACTGATCAGATCCTGAGGATAGGTCATCAATATTTTACTCCTGGAAAACCCTTTCAATACCTTAAATAAGAATTTTCAACAAACTTTAAATTGACAAATCACACAACAAATCCATTAAAAGTCAAGTTACAGTTTGGTGCAACTGTGTATTTAACAAAATTTGTTTTGTTGTAAGTGTCAAGTTAAAGAGTGCTACATCTGTAGATACAGTGCTTTGCGAAAGTATTCGGCCCCCTGGAACTTTTCAACCTTTTGCCACATTTCAGGCTTCAAACAAAAAGATATAACATTTTAAATTTTTGGTGAAGAATCAACAACAAGTGGGTCACAATTGTGAAGTGGAACGACATTTATTGGATCATTTAAACTTTTTTTGTAATAATAAAACTGAAAAGTGGGGCGTGCAAAATTATTCGGCCCCCTTGCATTAATACTTTGTTGTGCCCCCTTTTGCTGCGATTACAGCTGCGGTCTCTTGGGGTATGTCTCTATCAGTTTTGCACATCTAGAGACTGAAATTCTTGCCCATTCTTCCTTGCAAAACAGCTGGAGCTCTTTGAGGTTGGATGGAGAGTGTTTGTGAACAGCAGTTTTCAGCTCTTTCCACATATTCTCAGTTGGATTCAGGTCTGGACTTTGACTTGGCCATTCTAAGACCTGGATACATTTATTTTTGAACCATTCCATAGTAGATTTTGCTTTATGTTTGGGATCATTGTCTTGTTGGAAGATAAATCTCCGTCCTAGTCTCAGGTCTTTTGCAGACTCCAACAGGTTTTCATCCAGAATGGTCCTGTATTTGGCTCCATCCATCTTCCCATCAATTTTAACCATCTTCCCTGTCCCTGCTGATGAAAAGCAGGCCCAAACCATGATGCTGCCACCACCATGTTTGACAGTGGGGATGGTGTGTTCAGGGTGATGAGCTGTGTTGCTTTTACGCCAAACATATCGTTTTGCATTGTTTCCAAAAGTTGGATTTTGGTTTCATCTGACCAGAGCACCTTCTTCCACATGTTTGGTGTGTCTCCCAGGTGGCTTGTGGCAAACTGTAAACGAGACTTTTTATGGATATCTTTGAGAAATGGCTTTCTTCTTGCCACTCTTCCATAAAGGCCAGATTTGTGAAGTGTTCGACTGATTGTTGTCCTATGGACAGACTCTCCCACCTCAGCTGTAGATCTCTGCAGTTCATCCAGAGTGATCATGGGCCTCTTGGCTGCATCTCTGATCAGCCTTCTCCTTGTTTGAGATGAAAGTTTAGAGGGACGGCCGGGTCTTGGTAGAATTGCAGTGGTCTGATACTCCTTCCATTTCAATATGATCGCTTGCACAGAGCTCCTTGGGATGTTTAAAGCTTGGGAAAGCTTTTGGTATCTAAATCCGGCTTTAAACTTCTCCACAACAGTATCACGGACCTGCCTGGTGTGTTCCTTGGTCTTCATGATGCAGAACCCTGAGACTATCACAGAGCAGGTGCATTTACACGGAGACTTGATTACACACAGGTGGATTCTATTTCTCTTCATCAGTCATTTAGGACAACATTGGATCATTCAGAGATCCTCAATGAACTTCTGGAGTGAGTTTTCTGAACTGAAAGTAAATGGGTCGCATAATTTTGCACGCCCCACTTTTCAGTTTTATTATTACAAAAAAGTTTAAATGAAATAAATAAATAAATAAATTTTGTTCCACTTCACAATTGTGACCCACTTGTTGTTGATTCTTCACCAAAATTTTAAATGTTATATCTTTTTGTTTGAAGCCTGAAATGTGGCAAAAGGCACTGTATTAAACATGAATATCCCACCATGTACGTGTTTGATTACAATATATTCACTGGCTATTCTGAGGTTGTCAATGTTAGCTTTCATCATTTGGAAAGCTTTTAATATTTACTACTAACAATTTCTTGTTATGACCAAATAACTATAGGGAATTAGTATCACACAATGTGACACAGAATAGACATTGGAACAAGTGGTACATTTAGAATATTTCATGCCTTTCTGCTTCTGGTCCTTGATTTTAGTTAAAACATGTATGTAAGGGCAATCTTTATGGAAGCCTCTTCACGAAGTACTATGGAAAGGCAACTTAGGTGGGTACCTGTTCTCATATTAGCCAAACCAAAAGGAAGAGCAACCCATTTTTCTTTGGAAAGGTGTCTCTGGTTTGGCTGATGTGAGCCATTTACATATATTTTCCCATGGAGCATTGTCTGAGAATGAGTCTCCATGCACCCACTGGATCTCTTCGTTGAGAACATGTACCACCTGAGTTGCTTTTCCATAGTACTTTGTGAAGAGGCTGCCCTAAAAACTGTCCTTGTGTCTTCTGAGTGTCAGTTTTGGCTAATTTGAGTATGGAGAATGATAGTCCATGTGGCATTATACCCTTGGAGTGAAGAAACCCAACCCTGTTTGTGGCATCCCCTTTGATATTGTGTGGCGAGTACATATGAAAACAAAGGGGTGGGGTATTGACCTATGGGTCATGCAGAGGTTGTGGGGGAAAAGGACCCCAGGTGCCATTGGCAAACTGGGCACCATATTGCTCTTTGCTAAGTGGCCCATCTACCATCTACTGTAGGTACACCACTAGGGATGAGCAAACTTCAAGTTTTGAAGCTCGGGTTCGAGACTCCTGCATAATGGAAACTGGACTCATCTGTTATGCTGGCCATAGACTTCGATTATGACAGAATGCATAACGGAATGCCTCTAAAGCCATTCTGTTATGCATTCCATCATGGAATTGCATTATGGTCCTTGGTAACGGAATCTATAACGCAATTCAGCACACACCTGAACTCGAACTTCAAAACTTGAAGTTCGCTCATCCCTACACACCACTTATTATTTAATAGTAGTCTACTAACATTCTATATTCTTCATATCTCCATTGCCATTGAATGCAACCTAATGACATTAGACAATAAGCATTGCAATTGTTCTTCACACAGCAGATACTTTATTCTTTCTATAGATGTTGACTAATGCAAAAAAAATCACTGTGAACAAAAGTTTGCTATAATTATTCTTAGCACCCAACAGTAGCCTAGAAGTTTGTCTCATTTGTACTTATAGAAGCTTTTGATAACACATTACTGTGGACAGTCCCAGCATTTGGTTAGATAAGAAACAAAAGGTGTCAAACTGATTCAAGCCAGCAGTAAAGAGCATGAAGGATGGTGTGTGGAGTGGACATTTCCAGGGTCCTTCAGTCTTATATAAACAAGGGCACCTCATAAGATCGCCACTCCAAACACCCACTGACAGCTTTTGCCATCTCCCAGTCATGTCCAAAAAGGAAGGACTCCATATCTTATCTCATGTCTCGCTGATAACAGATCGTAGAACTGAGACATAAGGCAGAAACATTGTCCCTTGGGAAAGGGAATACTTGGAAATACAAGAGACATTGGACTTTTGTGCAAAATAAAATAACCACCAGAAGAAAGCATCAACGATTCTCTCTCTATAGACTTTTTATTTGGCTTCATCCCTAAATTTTTCCATAATTCCATATAAAAACACATGTGGAAATATCATAGTCATTATGTATTATTAAATATCAAAAATCATTGTCACTAGAAAATGTATTTGAACGCAGTGTAAAATGTGTTGAGTTTCAGCAAAATACAGAAAAAACAAAACAACTGAATTGAGGAAGCATTATAGGGGTGGTCCAATTTGGCAAACACATTTTCTAAGTGATAAACCACTGATGATCAAATGATCTCCATGGGTCTGGTAGCTAAAAGCCCCCACTAACAACTAAACTAATGGACAATAAATAAATAAATAATGCACCAAGAAGGAGTTGTTGGAATTTAATGAAACATTCAGTGTGTCAATGGAATCATGATATATGTAAGTGATTTTAATATTGGAGTGAAATAATAAGTTACAATTGAAAGGAGGCTCTAGGACCCTGTTGGACCATCTATAGCCTACTTCAAGATGAGATATGGTTGGGCATGGAGGCATACAGGTTCCGTTTGATATCTAGCACATTTAGGCTTCTTTCACACTAGCGTTTTTAAATTCCGGTACTGAGTTCCGTCATAGGGGCTCAATACCGGAAAAAAACGCTTCAGTTTTGTCCCCATTCATTGTCAATGGGGACAAAACTGAACTGAAGACAACGGAATGCTCCTGAAAGCATTCCGTTCCGTCTTCAGACCAGAGAACAAACCGCAGCATGCTGCGGTTTGCTCTCCGGTCCAGGCATCCGCACCAAAACGGATCCGGAATGACCCCCAATGCAAGTCAATGGGGACGGATCCGTTTAGTGTGACACACCAGTAATCTGGATCTGTCCTCCATTGACTTGCAATGGGGGGTCATTCCGGATCCGACTACAGAGATACATACATACATACATACATACACACATACACATACATACTCACATACTCCAGCCAGGGATGCCAGCAGCATGTCTTCATGCGCCTCCTGCGCGCAACTATGACGTTTCCCCACTGCGCCCGTCATCAGACGTGCTGCCGGCGTCCCTGGCTGGAGTATGTAAGTATGTATGTGTATGTGTGTATGTATGTATGTTCTCTGTGTCTGTGTCAACATGTTTGGGGCCGGAGCGCTGCTCCGGCTCCACACATGTATCAGCGGCAGTACGGATCCGTCGGCACCCTTTAGGTGCCGGATCCGTGCTGCCGCTAGTGTGAAAGTAGCCTTACCCGCAGATGTTACAGCTGGGCCTGTAGATCCTGCACAAGTTGCAGAAGCTGGCGTCCCATAAATGTTTGATTGGTAATAAATCTGTCATATACGATGACTTCCAAGATCATCACACCAGCAGTTGGGGAAATGTGTCGCTCCACAGAGAAAAAAAACAAACTTAGTCAGCACATCCCAATGCATGGTTCACTATAGCAAATATACTAGTGCCAATGCTATACTCATTATATACATGTAATATTTTTGGCAAATACATTTTGTATAAAATCATTTGTGCCTGTCCACCTTAATAAGGTGATCTCTCTTGGACAGGAAACTAAGCTAAATGCTACCGCTTTTGATGCCAAATAGACTCCAGTAAATTCAGGGAAGGCAGGTTCCACATTTATACTGAGCTACAGAGAAGCAGGATTAAAGCGTTCACCACTAGACCTTCATACTTTAAACCTAATCGTTGTCGGATCACAAACAGAACCTGGATGATATGGTTCCAGTCTGTCTCAGTCCAGATTTCTGGTTCATGACACCACTGCAAAGGAAGGTTGAGAGTGACTCTCAATGGCAGTTAAAGTAATGGGCTTTGTGACACCACATTCCCTTCTGCTAAGCACCTTGAAATGATAGCCGAGACCAGTGGCATACATAGAGAAGTAAGGGCCCCATAGCAAGGATGAAACCAGGCCCCCCATACAGGACAGAAGGGTATTCTCCTAAAACCCTTTTAATGATCCTTGGGCCAATTTTTCTACTGCCTCGTTTGCTAAAAGTTGTTTCTTTAAAGGGTAGAGTCCTGACCAGGTTTTCGCCCCAGTAAAATTGGAGCTTATCCCAACCGGGACCCCTCTTGCCCTGGGCCCCATAGCAGTTGCATGGTCTGCCGCTATGGTAGTTAGGCCCCTGGCCAAGACTGGGGTGTCACCTGTATCTGGATGGTGAACAATGAAAATGTGGGATTTGCTCATGCTTGTTGGTAGATCAAACGATCCTCTCTACTGGCGGACTGTCAGGAGCCTGTTTGCCATGTGTGCGTGCCCTCACATAACCACTGCTCCCATCCCAACACCTCCTCACAGCTAGGTCAGAATGGCTTAAATGGCAGAGAGTTTGTCAAAATGACTATCTTGATTTTCTTAGTCCAATGATACACCCCCTCTAAAAGTCTGTTAACTGAGTAACATGACTTTGAGTGCATCATCGAGGCATGTGTAGCAGTCAATGATCTCTCACCAGGAGGTACACTAGCCAAAAGAATCCGAGAGCCTTTTATAGGGCAGCGGGGGAAACACTTTTATGCTCTCTTGTGTCAAGACCCAATGTCTAATCAGACCACATCTGTAATCCTTTACATAACTACCCGCTAGTTTTGCAGCAATCTGACATCTCTATCTGGGCGTGTTATTTTTTTGTCAATTAGTGTATTATACTTGCAAATTCACTTACAATGGTGAGCATAGGACAAATGTGGTATTATATACATACATGTCACAGCTGAAAGCTCTGATGTATGTTCCAGGAATTTCCCTCACACACCCATCATATGGCACTCTGCTATGCACAGGTTTTTTTTTTTTACAATGGGATTCCATGGCTGTATAGGAGCATAAGTGGGATATATATCAGGGTATACTCTTCACATATACTGTACCTTTTTTCAAAGCAAAAATGTAGATATGAACAGTCTTTAATATATACATGGCTGTGCTCCGGCTACTCTGGGGAGTCCTCCCTTTGCTTACATTCCTCTATGTAGGCCATTGTCCTACTGACACAACCTGTTCCAATTGTCAAAAAAGATTTTACAGACCTCAAGGATAAGTTTAGAGTGAGAATTATCACCTAATAAGATGACAAAAGGCACTTATTTGAGTGTCACTGGTAATTTTATATATCCTGAATCTTCATGGCCAAAGTGTGGTCTTCGAAGGTTTTGGTTTGAGCAATATCTAGATTTTTGGCTTTTTTGCTTCTATAATGCAAGGAGAAATTGCCATCACTGATAATAAATTTGGAATTGCTCTTGCAAATTGTACAGGACAATTGTTAAGAGATCATCCCTAAAACATGGTGCTTGCAGTTCAAACAAGACAAGATTACTTAAAGCAAAAGAAATGTCATATTCATGTTATTGATTATGACAATGGTCACTTGCCCCATCATGCATCATAAGACCCCTACTATTCATTGAACAACAAGGTTAATGGTTATGAATTAGTCAATGTGTATTGACCAAGCAAAAGTCGCTTGATGGCAATTATTGCATCCAACTCCTAGTGCAGCACTAGTGTGTGCCTGGGGCATTTGTGACTGAAGTTGTGCACTGTTCATTATGTTTTCTCTATTACCCTGGTGGCCTTGACCCACCTCTTTCTGTCTTCTCCTTAGTGGGTCCAGCCGCTAGGTCCTCTGTCCCTCCACGTACGCTTTGACCTGCTTGCCAGAAAGGCCTCTCTTTCTCTGCATGTGCACTCTCCCTCTTTCTCTTAAACTGAAAGCACACTGCCACAAAAGAATAATAACAATTGCCATCTTTATTGAAAATACATGATTAGTAAAAAAACAAAAATAGGGGATAGACATCTACATCCACAGAGAGGATGTCACATGGCGGTCACAGTCAGACAAGGATGGAAAAATGCAAGCAGTTTAAATGGAATCCAAAATTGGAGTAACATAAACAAAAACCACCACTACAGTATACAATATAAGATCTTACAGACCCCAAATGATACCAATGCCCTCCCCAACACGTGTTTTGCGTTGCTTCTTTGGGGGGTTGAGTATATGAGTGAACGAACACACTCTTTAAATATCAGCAATAAAAGTACACAAATGAGAGTGATGTACCTGATAAGATGAAAGTAATGGAGCACCGAAATGTGGAGGGGGGAAGGTCATATAACGAGTGTATAAGGTGACATGCATGTGATATGGCGTCACGCATGCCAGAAGTAAAAAAAAAAAAATAAGCTAAACAAAGGAACATACCATACGTAGATATCCTTGCCAAAAGTAGTCCGACATTCACAGCAAGGTAGATGACTGAGAAAGGGTGTGAAATAGTAGGCATCTCAGACCTGCGCACATCACTTGGGTGGGACGATATATAGTCAGAAGGATTCCCGGCAGCGACGGGCACACGCCAATGGCTGGCAACCCTGGGTAACTTAAGGCACCTTCCCCTGTGGGGAGGCACCTGAGCAATCGGTTCTTTAGCTTACTAAGTTCTAACAAAGGTATGTTATATTCTGTTGTCTGCCCTTGTACTGACATCTGCATGTTTGCTGTACTCTGACCCTCTGATGCATGTTCTGAGTCGGCCTGCCTGACTCTATTGCCCCTTCACTGCCTGTCCTGGTTGCTATGCAGCATCCAGATCCCTGTACAGGAGTTTGTGAATACTAGGGGACTGCCAGGATAACACCATTAGGCCCCTTTTACACGGGCGATGTTTCCGCGCGGGTGCAATGCGTGATGCGAACGCATTGCACCCGCACTGAATCCTGACCCATCCATTTCAATGGGGCTTTTCACATGGGCGATTTTTTTCACGCCTGAGTTCGCCGTTCTATATTCTGCGTTTTGCACGCAGCCCTGGCCGCATTGAAGTGAATGGGGCTGCTTCAAAATCGCATTGCATCCGCACACAAGTGAGGGTGCAATGCATTTTTAACGCATGGTTGCTTAGAGATGTTGTTTGTAAACATTCAGTTTTTTATCATGCACGTGCGAAATGCATCCATACGATTCGCACCCACGCGGAAAAAACTGAACGAACGTACGCAATCGCAGTCAAAACTGACTGCGATTGCGTGCGAATTGGTGCAGATGCGTGCCGATTTTCCGGAACGCCTCCGGACTGAATCCGCGACGCCCGTGTGAAAGAGGCCTTAGGATTGTCCCTAAGAGAAATCTGTTGATTAACACAGTGGTTCCAAGCTCACTGTAACAATTTGAACTAATTTATGTTACTGGTTCTTCAAGAGCCTTGTCCCTCAATCTCCTTCTTGCTATAATATATGGCTGGTCTGATCGGATGTTTTTATCTAGAACAGGGATGCTCAACCTGCGGCCCTCCAGCTGTTGCAAAACTACGATTACCAGCATGGCCTAATAGCTGTAGGCTGTGCAGGCATGCTGGGAGTTGTAGTTTTGCAACAGCTGGAGGGCCGCTAGTTGTGCATGCCTGATCTAGAAAACAGAATTCCAGAGGAATTGGCGAAGAGACCAAAATGACGCAAAAAAAGTCACAAAAACATACCTAGCTTGATAAATGTTCCCCAAAGTGCCTATATGAGTGTACATTTCCATCTCTCTTTCTTGGAAGCTGTTGGATGTAAAGGGCAGGCTGCAAAATTCCGTAGTGAATTACCCAGTGTGGTGTGAACTACTCTTAGTGTCAGACTATTAAATATCCCAAGATACTCTGATTATTTTGTCATAGTCATCATATTAGTGATATCTCTGACCAACCATGGGAGGATACGCATCCCTCATGCCATACATAAACTTGAAAAAAGACTGACCACAGCCATGATGGTGTCCCGTGTTCTTTGAGTTATCTCAGTAACCACCAAAAGTAGTGCCTGATTTCAGGGAAACAGCCAAGTGTTGTGCCCAAAGAGACTGTAACCGTTAAGATTATGTGCCAGTCAGAGTGAAACAAAGTCTGTCCAGTACATTCTCTGCAAGGTAAGGCTTCCCCCTCCTGTCCTGCTTTACCACCTGCCTATAACTTCACACAGTCAGACAGAAATATAATTGCCATCAAGATTTCGGAAATCTCATGTGAAATTATAGACAAAGGATCCTGTATGTTAGAAGGGGCACGTTATTTTAGATTATTCCGCTAAATAAATAAAACCGCACTGTCTGTAGCCATTGCAATAACAGTACATTTGCCCCGGTATGTCCATATAGCAGTATAGTTGTTGAAAGTAATATGCTGACATAACTTTTATCTGGCCTCTTACATAATATTTCCATCACTTTCCCTGTAACAAATGACAAACTTAAGATAAGAACAGGAAAGCAATAGAGGATTTAATCTTCTCAAAGAGCTTTATTTCAGATTGTGGCAGCACTAATGCTATCAGTTAAGTGATTTATTTTGTCCGCTTTTCCTACTATGTCATAAAGTGCTCCTGTCATCTGTGTATAAATCACACATCTCTGCGCAGACTACAAACTGTACATGTGAAATTACTGGATCAGCTAATGTCAGGTTAAAGGATTGCCTGGATTATGAAATTATTTTACTTTAACCCAGAACTCCCATAACAATGTTCTTAATCCTCAATGGCCAATTTTCAGGTAATAGTCAATGTAGTTTTAGGGTTTCTTCATTCACTCGTTTTTTTCCTACAAAAATGCCCTTTGCTTCAAGCATTTTCCTTGTCACAAGTGTCTTTAAAGGTGTTTTTTTTATATTATCACTTTTTGTACATGCAATTTTGTTAGTGTCATGGAAATCCTATGGTAAAGCCTCCAGTAAAAAATGTCATACTTGGAGCAAAATGATGTCACTTGACCAGAACAGTTACCTGTTGATGGACATACAGCTGGCAAGTCATAGTACCTTACGTGATTGAGTCCCATGTGTGATGTCACAGCAACACCCAGCTGTGTCTTTGCCAGGTGTCAGACCCCCACTGATTAGATTTTGATGGCCTATCCCTTGGGTAGGCCATCAACATAATAGCACTGGAATTATCTCTACTACTAGCTAACTACTTGCAGGAATCCGCCGTATCTTCCAGCTTACACAGATCCTGTGTCTCTCTCCCTTCTGAGTCTTGGATTTGACCATGAGGCTCTGCCTCCACTTCTATATTTTGCCTCTGGAGGCCTACTAGCTTGCATGGGGACTCCAGTGGCATGTCCCCCACAGTGACCTCTGACTCAACCCAGTTTATGCCAGGTTACTTGGCAGGTAATCCTTCCACTGCCACCAATAACTAACAAATTACAATCCAATACACAGTACTAACAATCAGTGGTGGAACTAGTAAGGGCCCCATAGCAAGGATCCAGGCCCCCCACACAGGACAGAAGGTTTCCGTCTAAACCCCTTTTCAATGACCCTTGGGCCATATTTTCCACTGCCTCATTTGCTAAAAGTTGTTCCTTTAGAGGGTAGAGTCCTGACCAAGATTTCACCCCCAGTAGAAGAGGAGATAATCCCAACTGGGCCCCTTCTTGCTCTGGTCCCCATAGCAGTCACATGGTCTGTCGATATGGTAATTACACCCCTGCTAACAATGCATTTCTTTACTCTGATCCTAGCAATTCACCAGCATTCAGAGGGGACCATCTGTTAGGTCCCTTGACTCCTTGCCCAGGGTTTTATGACTTTCCCAAGGTGTCCGAATGCTGTCATATGCAACCTGTGAAATCACCATTTTACATTACATACTAGTTTTGTTGTATTTTATTCAATTATTTCATTATCAGGCTGTTTTATCATTGCTTCTCTATGTAACCAAAGTTCCTTCAAAGTGAAATATACTGTAAATAAAATATATTGCAGAAAATAAATATAATGCACTGTATATAAGACTCTCTAACACATCATATCCTGTGATGATAGCTTTGTTATATGTCATGAAATATTGAACGGCCTGTGATACCACTCTGCTCCCTTCATAAAGTGCTTTCCCATTAGCAGCGATGCTCATAAACTGTGATGTCAGTCAATGCTCTGACAACTTGCCAAGAAAATGCTTGGGAATATTACGCTTCTGGAACATAATGGAAATACCTAGAACCGGACCAAAATATTGGATTCACCATGGAAGTAGTTTATTATATATCTCATTCAATTACGGACCGGTAGCTGGATTTTATAGATGTTTTCATTATGTTTGGTAGGTGATAGCATGAAATATGGAGCATAAAATTATGTTTTATTTATTATAATAAAGTAATGGCTTATATTGAAGAAGTAGGAGATATCATTACCCAGATAATACTGTAACACATTTAAGATTTGACTTTACCCAGAAATGGAAAAAAAGAAACCAATTTTATGGTGGCAAAATTATATCTGATATAGAACTGAGATATTGTAATATTATCACTCCAAGTCCATTAATTGACTATACTATGCATTGAAATCTTAAGGCCCCTTTATGCTGTCTGATATCCGGGCAGATTACTCCTATTGTTTGTAGGAATGCTCATGAATGATAGTTGACCAATTTAAATGTGCCGATGATTGTCCAATGAACGAGCAGAACTCTCGCCCACAGGGTAAAAGGATCGCTGGTGTGAACACCTAAATCATAGTTTGCCGGCAGCAGATCGAGTCGTCAAAACAGCACTCTGCTGCCAACAAAAAATATTCTCTATGGGGATGAGCAATGGCATTAGCGATCTCAACACCCCATACTGTGGAGGGGTTCGCTACAGGTAAATAAGCAGTCTCCTCCGCTGACGAGCAGGCAGTTGCCGGGAAGGAATGTCTCCTTCCCAACAATCACCTGCTCCATCGAAAAGGTTCTTTGTTTCCTATAACAATAAGAGTCCATGATATGAAGACATTCCCATTTTGGTTAGAATAGGAATAGTCCCCTGATTATCAGCAGATAACAGGGTTAGTTACTTGGGCCACTAGTGATTAGGTGTTACATGTTGTCAACTCAACATCAAGCGTTCAATTTCCCTGCAGCGCCACAAAAGGGGAAATAAAACATTACACAGTTCCCACATAAATGACTGCTAGAGGGCAGAGGCTGGGCAGCGCCCAAGGGCAGAGAGTCCGAGACACTTGCAACACCAAGGGATTAAAATGAACACTTGGATTTCCGAGTCACGCAACCTTCAAGATCATAGGTACATTTAAACTTCTCTGTCACCTGTATAATGCTGTCAGCAGGTTTGTGGGGTCAAAACTGCTGACAGACTCCTTTAAGTATGATGCTTTAATAAGCAGGGCTAGCTAAGGCCCTAGAATGGGTCATGAGGAAATAACATAAAGTTGGAACAAAATGAGTCAGCCATGAAAGATTTTAAGTCTTTTAATTTAGTTAATTATAATGGAAATTTATTATTATAATGGAAATGAATTTCAGTTACAAGTAAGTCATAGTAGGCATTGTAATTAATGTTTCTTCTGCATTGTCTGTATTTTCTACATTTATTAGAATCCCAGTAATTACTGTTTTGCTGATGTATCTATACCAAAGTCGTTGGTGAATAATTATGTCAGGGGATTAATTAAATATTAATAACACACTTCTCATCACTTAATGTCATTATTGGATTTCCTGCAGTTCAGTGGGACAGCGCCAATATAAATATGTACCTAAATCACCACAAGCCAAACACAAATACAAACAAGCCGATCTTGTAATTATATTATATAATTATTAATACGTTTCTAATTGACTTTGTAGTATTTTGTATCTTCACAGTTCTAGCATGCTATTTGATCTTAACTTTTTTGGGGCAGATTTATCAGCGTGCAATAAAGTTATATCAGTGACTTGTGCCACATTTATGACATTTTTGAGACTATTACTATACGGTTATTCAAAACTAACTCAACCTCTGGTCCTCTGACGTTTCTAAGAGCACATAGCTTAGGTTATAATTCACATCTGGTGGTAATATCTGAAAGCTCATCTGGATCCATATCTACCATCTCATCAATTCTCAGGTATGGATGTCAGTCTACATAAATCCTGTGAACAGGGAGTACACCGATTCTAGATGTCCTAAAATGCACCCTGGAGACAATTTTTCTTTTTAGCAGAAAAAATAGACCACGGACTGGGTGATTCTGCATAGCACTGACCAGTATGTAAGAAGGGGGGAAGGGGGGGGGGGTCAAACCTTACACAAGGATCTTTTTGATTCTAGAGTAGTATGTGTGGTTAGTTCCCCTCTTAAAGGCTATGTACACCTTCGGAGGCAATTTTTTGTTACTCGTTCTTGGCAAAAAAAAATTGTTTTTCAATTAGCCTTTATTAAAAATATTGAGCTGTTCTGTCACAAAGGGTAAACTGTTTTTCTAGCTGTGTGGCTGGTACTTTCACTTTCTGCCGGTCATCTAATCTATCTCTATATCTATAGATCTATAAACACTTATTTAAGCCACTTATTTAAGAACTGAGCTATAATGAGTGTTTAGGAGGTCAGAGATCAGCGATAAGGAGTCCATCTGCTCCTGGTGTGACGGAAAAAACAGAAAATCCTAAGTGTGCTACTAGAGTATATCAGCTCTGTACACAAAAAAGGACTCCATATTTTTTTTAATAAAGACTAATTTAAAAAAATATATATTTTTAGATCAAAATGAGTACAATGCAATAATAAAATAAATGTCCCCAAAGGTGTACATAGTCTTTAAGAATGGTGGGACTAACAGATGAATACACAGAACAACAGCTTTTACTGTACTTACTTGAGACAACATGCCTGACTGTTACAACAGGAGGCAATAGGCTTACTGGTTACAGTCTCCTTTGAGGATACAAGCTTATGGTCACAAGAGTTTCTCAAAGAGAACACACACTTAGTCAGAGACAACAGGTTATACGATTCTAGAATATTATCTACAGTAATACTGTACATGAGTAGTACTGCATATATGAATCCAGATTGCTATTCTTGTGAGACCCTTTTAATCTAAAGTTGTGGTAATACCCATTTTAAATTGTGCTATGCTCCCACCACCATTATCTCTATTTTCATATTATTCTATGTGTTTTCCTTATATACTTTTGGCTCTGTGCTATTCCTGATTGGCATCCTCTTGGTCTTGTAAGAACTGTGGGGGAGATGCTAAGCTGGTGAGGAGCAGTGAGCTCCATTGTCCATAGTCCTATGTGCTGTCATGGTGAGGCAGAGAACTTTTGCTGACCTGTAGCACAGTGGGGATCCCTTGTGGAGAAGTAAAGTCTCTGTGTGTCCTTAGCACTACAGGGAGTCACTGTACTGTATTAAAGAATCCATTACATAAGAAAATTAGCTCTGCTATTTCTGAATATAAACTCAAGCATCAAGCCAAATTTGAGTGCCGAGTTCTTTTCCTGGTAGATCCTGGATACCCATTTCATTGGTCTGGCCAACCTACAGGACATCCCTGGACTACAGCAAATGACCCTTGGCTGGGCTCATTTCTTATACCAGCTCTTTGTTTTGTTTGTGAAAGTTAGGGTAGATTTCTGTAGCAATATTAGTCCTCTCCATGTTGATGTTGGTGCATATTAAAGAGAACTGTCCCTAGGAGATCCTTAGTTTAAATTAGGACATCCATGGGCACAATTGCGCTACTTAACTACATTAGGATTTTATTTATGTTAATGATTTAGTATTAAGAGTCCATCCTGGTAATAGACTGCCATTAATGTTCACACATTGAACATTACCCACTCAAGAGATTTCACTAAGAAATCTTGGAAAAGAAGATAAAAGTGAGACTGTCCATTGGGCCATCTTCTAATTTAGATTACAAGGAGATACATTTTCCTTCTTATTAAATTTTAATTCTACTTTGTTTTCTTTAAGGAAGTTGCCTGAATTTATTTCTCCAGCTCCCATTTCTGGAGGACTTCCAGATAGGATGTTCGCTAGCAGGAAGAACAAATCCTTATGCCATTTTGCACATGGGGACTCAGGTCTTCAGTAGCTATGTGATCAATGATGAAAATTTGGAGGCAACCATCAGGCTTAAACATTAAAATCAGTATCACAGTCTGGGAACTTCATCTTAAGAGCCCTTTAAACTTTACACGGGCCAAAAATTCACCAGATAATTGCAAATGAGTGCTCATCAGGTACTTAGATTGTTTGTGTAGGCACCTCAGTTGTCGTTTGCCAGCAGCAGATTGTGCTGTGTAAACAGTCTCTGCTGCCGACAAAAAATGATTCGTTATGGGGATGAGTGATGCCATTAGCAATCGCTCCTAACCATACTGCAGAGGAGATTGCTGCATGTAAATATGGTGGCCTCCTTCACTGATGGGTTGGCACTTGCTGGGAAGGAACACTTCCTTCCCCACAATTGTATGCTCCAGCTAGCAGTGTAAAGGGGCCTTTATTCTATTGTGGATTGTATATTTTCAGGTTTGTTTTGGATAAATCCACTAAAACGGTGCTTGCGTATAGTGCACATGTTAGTAGGAAAAAAAGCACTAGGGTAATCAGCATATAGGTGATCAGTACACCAATACACAAGCTAGGGTGCAAGCAGGCCCCATGTGTGCCTATCACTTCAGCGCCGTACATGTATGGTGCTGGTAGCGAAGGGGTTAACATGAAATTGAGCATGAGGATTGGCCCTTAATAATCTGCTAATGTTAATTTATTTCTCTACACAGTTTAAATTTAATTAAACCAGCATATAGGTGGTCATTAGCGCACCACACTACTTTCTTGTGAGTGATAATAAGGCCTCAATCATGCATTTCCGTGAATTCTATTTCCACACAGTTGTAATTTAATTTTGTTTTTGGGGGATTCAGTTTCCATTTATTAAACCAGCATATAGAGGATCAGAACACAGGCCAGGGTAACAATTTACCTGTGAGTGATAACATGATATTAAGAGTCAGGCATCAATCGTCCGTTTCCATATATTTAGTTTCCACATGGTTGTAATAAAATATTTTTTGGGGACTTGTTCAATTTAATTAAACCACAAAAGTGAGGGATAACAAATTTAAGCCTAAATCAGTTTCCTTTTATTTCTGTATTGACAAACACATTTCCAATAATTTTTTAATTGGGGTTGTTGATTATATTGAAACTAGCAACATATATACTGTACGTGATTACTACACCAATAGACAGATTAGCACACAAAAGTATCTAGGAGTGATAATGAATTTACGCCTAAATCAGTTTCCCTATATCTTAGTCTTCACGCGTTTTCAATAAAAAAATTTTCATATATACATGAAAGCTACACTACAGGGTAGTACACACCATTATCTGAGAAGCCCAAAAATGTCCAGGCTACATAAGGGTTCCAAATGAAAGACCCAGAGCCAGAATGTGGGTAGTAGCAGCACCAACTATCCGTCCAGAAGTAGTAGTAGTAGCAGTAGGCTGCAGTTGTCTCTGCAGATTTCAGAAAAGCGCAACATTATAGTTGATGAGAAGCAGGATGACATGGAGTGCTGCACCATGCAATAGAGTCAGGGGTCACAGCGTTCCTCCTGTTCCTCCTCCTTGCAGCCCCAAAGAAGGCTTTCAGTGGAGTCCTCTCAGTCTTCACTGCTCCTTCCTAGTGGGGCGCATTCCTTTTTCCTAAGAAGTGACAAGAAAACCCCAACACGCCCTACGGCAGCTATTCAAGAAAGTCTCTCTATTGACAACTAAGAGCCCTCACTGTTTGGGCTGCCCTGAGGAAGAGGTTGGGGAGGAGCCTGGTGACCCCATGCATACCTGTGTTAATGGTGGTGTTAATAATGGCACACATTTGGGATGTTTTGGGTAATAACAGTGGTAGTCGGGAAAAAACGCAGGGGAGGGGCCCAGGAGCCTATTATGATACCTCACAGTTTGATAAAAGCATCAGTGAGGGTAAGAACTCCTATGACAGCTGTGTGCTGGACAGGACCTGGGAGCCTGATCGGGGTGCTGAGGAGGAGGCAATATTAGTGGAGAAGGGCGATGGCAGCAGCAATAAAGAGCAGATGCCAGAGGAACTCATGGATTTGAGTGTATGAAACAGACTGATGAATCCTTCTAGATTTTCAAATTAAACACTCTGGTACCTTTTGGGTTAAATGAAACTATTCATATTAAATTATAATTATTCATCTGGGGTTTGCAATTATGGCACCTCCTGTCATGGTCTATTTAATTTCAGTGGATTAGTTTGTTTGACATTTGCCTGAGGAAGAGAGTGGTCCACTCTAGAAACACGTAGAACTGTCTGCACTTTTATATGAATATTTTTTAAATAAATTAGTCAACCCGAGTGCTTTGGTATCTCCGTTTTGCCTTCCTTTTATCCCATGACTGTCCTTTGAGATACAGTAGCTCTTTTTATAGAGTGATCTTGACATGAATCTGTCTTGACCATCCAGAACCCACTCATTGTCGATCACCAATGAAATACAGGAACTTCACACTTTTTTGGAGATTAAACAGATGGACCATGCAGCTTCCACTATTTGGCCATTTTCAAAGACCATCATCTAGCGGGCATAGTGAACACTTCAACAAAAGCCAGTCAACAGTGCTGTATGAGAAAAGACAACAAAAAAAAGAAAAGAAACAAAAGTGGTGCCAGACAAAAAAGTCTGTGGAGTATCTGTATGTAAAGTAAGAATCTTGGAACTTTGATCACTACATGTAACGCCTGCTTCACATCTGACGGAACTGACGTAATAGAGAGAAAATCCAGAGGCTGCTACTAGAGCATCTCAGCTCTGTACAGAAAAAAGCCTCCATATTTTTAATAAAGACCAACTGAAAAAAAATATTTGTCCTCATAATGAGTACAATTAAAAAATAAAATAAAAAATTGCCCCAAAGGTGTTAACTTCATCTATGTTTTCTTTTTTCATTTTCTGGTAGCGTACATAATTATGATTGAAGGAACACAGAAATGGAACTATTTTATTAAAGTGGTTTTCCAAGACTTAAATACTGATGACCTACCCTTTGGATAGGTCATCAGTATCTGATCGGTAGGGGTTCAACACCCATTACCTGTGCTGATCAGCTGTTTGAGAAAGCACGGGCGCTTGCAGTACCTAGGCCAGCTTTACCTAGGCCAGTGACGACACGTTCAGTGGTCACATGGCCTAGGAGCAGCTTGGCTCCATTGAAGTGAATGGGGCTGAGCTGCAATACTAAGCAAATCCGGTATACAATGTACGGTACTGTGCTTGGTGAGCTGAGAGAAGGCTGCAGTGCTCATAGGAGAGCCGGTGCCTTCTCAAATGGCTGATTAGCAGGGGTCTTGTGTGTCTGACACCCACCGATCAGATGCTGATGAATCTTTTTAAATCCAATAAATATACAGTACAGGAAAACTCAATTGTTTAGTTATCGCTCTTTCTATGGCTACATAAAAATCACAGAGCAGATGCACTCCTACACAAATGCATACACATAAACATACATATAAACCAACGCAAACACTTGCTTAAAATAAATTTCTTCGCGCAGCACATTTTTCTCATTGAAAAAACCTGCACTGACATAATTTATTGCAAGCACTTCGTGTTTATGCCTTTTTAATGAATTTTATTCAGAATAGCATCACATTTATTGTAATCTTTCACCAGTGTTCCGATGTTTAATAATAAATTGTGTGTCATGTTATTGGAGTTTTATTAAAACCCATCGGAGTGGCTGTATAAAAGTCAAGAAAATACTCATATTTACAACATTACTGCATACAATATGTATACATAGTACCACTTTGAAGAGGAAAATGCATGATTCGTAAAGAAGTCTACCTATCTATCTCATATCTATCTATCTATTATCTACCTATCTATCTATCTATCTATTATCTACTATCTATCTATCTATCTATCTATCTATCTATCTATCTATCTATCTATTATCTATCTATCTATCTATCTATCTATATCTATCTATCTATCTATCTATCTATCTATCTATCTATCGCTATATATCTAATTATGACATAGCTTTCTATCTACCTATCAATATAGTCAAAAGAAAAAGGCCACAGCATTGCAGCGGTAATGGAACATTTTGGCAGTAGAAATAGCCTTTTTTTTTTTACTGCCAAAGCATTGCATCATGTGATGGCTGTACCGTTTGAATAAAGTGACGGGGGATCCTCATTTTTGTTTATACCTATCAATATATATATATATATTTTAACTCTGTCAATCTAAATATGTCTAGATATAATTTGTCATGGTGACTAAAATGCATTTTCTGTTTGACACTTAGGAGAACTGCGCACATTACGGATTATGTGCGTTTTCCAGTGCAGAAAACCACCAGTGTAATACTGGACCAGCAAAGTGACACCTTTCAGGTACACTTTTACTTCCATGCGGAAATTGACCTGCCGCGTGGATTTGAGAATCTGTAGCATATCAATTATGTGTGCGATTCTGCACTCTACATAGAATTGGCTTCCATAGGGTTGTTAACATAAACAGAACATCTGCACCAAAAATCCGCACGAAAAACACATAAAAATTAAATAGTGCTGATGCATACATTTCTTCATACAACCTTACAATTATTTGACGTGTACTTCAGAGAAAATAAGAAGCATGAGGCATTCAAACCATCACATTTTTACTTTCCACCAGTAGGTGGCGATATTTAGTGGCTGAACTTCCTAAAGTTCTCAAATCTATTTATATTATATCTGCCTATAAAAACAGCATTTCCATCCAGATTCTGTATAGCGTGTTATACTGTATATATACTTCAGTCACACATATTACATGTTATCCACTTTCAGTCTGACGTCTCATTCTACGAATAAGAATCTCTAAGCTTGCAGTCTGTAACAACACTGGGACCCGGGGGTCCTGAAAGACTCTACAGCTGCTCTGTGCTTTACTCTGGAAGTGGGTTCTTTATAATGCATATTTGCTGCTTAGAAAGCTATTATGAGCTCTGTTATTATGTATTAAACATCTTTACTTTTATTGAATACTACAGTAATAGTCCATCAGTGGGACCCAAAAAGCTGCAGATTTTACAATATTCTGGTCTATCGGGTGATCGTGTAAAAGTAAGGAACTTCAGAGAAAATATAATATGCCATATTTTAATATAAAACGCCATACTATAGATATGTATGTTTGTAGAGGAATTTCTTTAATGTCTAGTTTTGCTTACACTTTCACTACCTGATCTGATATGGGCTCTATGGCTGGCACCTTCTATGGGCACTGCATTGGCAGGCACATTTCTATGGGCACTATTCTGACTGGCAGGTATTATTGATGATTATACACTTGTATAGGACCTGATCTCCAAGACCTTTGACATTTTTAAGGAATGCAAATGTCAATAGAGGGGTTATCTGAGAGTATAAAATTCCCCCCATATACCCAAGCCCCCCACACTGAATATATCTACTCCGCTCCCCGCACCGCCGCTACTGCTTCTCCCTGTGCATGGATAAAAACATCCGGTGTCAGGGGGGAGCAGCCAATGGCAGGTGGTGATGGGACAAGCCTCCCTAACATCACGGGTGTCCCCTTCAATTTCCTGTATCCCCATGACAGTGATTCGTGAAGCAGGCTGCAACGAGAACGAACCTCCCTAGCATCACAAATTCCAACGGCAGCTGTGTGGGCATTACAGGTGCCTGGGAGTGGGGTAAGTATAATCTGTATGCAGTGCCCGGGCATTTTGGGTGGCATTATAGAGGTTGAATAACCCCTTTTAAGGAATCTGTCGCCCCAATTTTGTACCATTTTCTACTGTAATAAAGGAGTAGTACCGTTTATATGTAGTCCACTTCACTATTTTTATTTTCCTACTGCCCCCCGTTCTTCCCACTGTCAGTGGTCAGAGCTGCTTTGAAATACACAATCAGAACTCCTGTGCAGGCGCACAATGAGTCCTCTCCATTATGTTAGCACAGCGCAGCAGTCCTGACTGTGTATTTCAGTGCACCTCTGAGACAGCAGGGGAACTGGGGGCAGGAAAAAAATAAAAAATAGCGATCTGCAGTCCTATGCATGAATTACTGTAGATAATAGCCCAAAATCAGGGTGACAGATTCACTTTAAGAGCCACCAGTTTTACCCAGCTATCATATTTCTACAATAAGTATAAGAATATGATGGGCTGCAATAATGGAATTCTGAATAAACAGTGGAAAGTATGGTGTCAAGGACCCTCATCTAATGCTCTAAGATCATTGGGGGTCCAACACCTCCTCCAAATAGCTGTCCCCTGCAGCCTGCAGGATCAGAATTACCACAGCTCCATGCAAGTGCAGTGGTCATGCTGGGTAACTGCAGCTCAGCTTCCATCGATTTGAATGTTAACCTTGCACGGACACTACACTTCGAATGGAGCTGAGCATCCACTATGTTCAAAGAGCTAGTTCTGTTGCTGGGGAAAGGGGGATCGGACCTCCATTGATCTGATATTGATGACCTATCCTGAGGATACGTCATCAATATCTGGAGCCTGGAAAAGATTGGCCACGAGGAGAGTCTCTCACTCTGTAATACATATTTTTTTTACTATGAAGACATCCATTTGAAAGAAAGATGGCTTAAAATGTTTATAATGCTTAAAAAGAATCTGTAACTCGGAAATTTACTGGTAAACCAGGCACAATGCCTTGTAGGACTAGCTTAGCTGAAAGTAATTATACCTTTCACTTAGTGATCCGTTGCTTCATTCTGGAGAAAAAGTACAGTTAAGTGCACTGGGGGTGGGCCCAAGTCACTCTGTACACCCTTGCTCCTCCTGCTTCCTCTTTCAGTCCCTCTCTCTCCTTGCTGATAGACAAGGTTAGGGGAGATGACTATGCAGGAACCTGGTCAATCAAGAAAGAGAGGGAGAGGCTAGAAGAGGAAGCAGGAGGAACAAGGGTGCATGGAATGCCTTGGGCCAGCCCTTGATGCACTTAATTTCTCATTTGCATATGGATTAGAAGTACTTCTTTAGAGCGATGCGACAGACGCAAAATTAAAGGTATCATTACATTCTGCTGAGCTAGTTCTACAAGGCATGGCTCCTGGTTTAACAGTGAATTTCCGTGTGACAGACTTCCTGTAAAATTCCCTGCGGAGGCAGTGCAGGAAAATAGAATGCCTGCATCCAAGTTTCCTGATGACCAGGAATCCAGAAGGATTTCCTGTGATCTTATCGCCATGAGATCCTTCTAGAAAAAAAATGGTTGTCCATGGCAGAAAGTGTAACTGTCATTCTTTTTTTTGTAATGTGTAGGGGCAGTGATACTGACCATTTTTGTAATATACTTTAATTACTGAAATTGTACATTTCTATTAGAAAAATAGCTATAAAATGGCCCATTTTTGTGCATCAGCAATGCTCACTGTCATGTTTACTTAAAGGGGGTTTTACTAGACATTATAACTGATGACCTATCCTCAAGATAGGTCATCAGTTTCTGATTGGTGGGGGTCCAACACCCGGGATCCCTGCTAATCAGGTGTTCGAGAAGGCACCAGTGCTTGCAGTGGCGCTGCGGCCTTATCACAGCTTTTCCTAGGTCAGTGACAATACGTTCTTCAGTCACGTGGCCTAGACGCAGCTCAGCCCCATTCAAGTAAATGGTGCTGGACACAATACCAAGCACATCCACTATACAATGTACGGCGCTGTGCTTGATAATCTGAGAGAAGGCTGTGGCGCACACAGGAGCATCGGGGCCTTCTTGAACAGCAGATTGGTGGGATCAGACACTGATGACCTATCCAGAGAACAGGTCATTAGTTAAAAAATCCTAGAAAAGCCTTTTAACTGTGGCGACATGCTCCACACTGACTGCTGCTGTCAGTGTGGAGCGTATCACCACAGTTCAGTAAACAGAAGACAGAGGAGCATTGCTAAGAGCCACTTTAGAGCTATTTTTCGAATAGAAATGTTCAATTTCTATTTCTATTCTATTTAAATTTCAGTATTTAAAGTATATTACAAAAATAGTCAGTATGACTGCCCCTACACATTACAAAAAAAGAATGACAGTTACACTTTAACTTCTTAAAGCATAACTGCTATTTCACTACCAAAAATGAAATTTCTGTGGTGGAGCTTAGCCGTGAAGGAAGATGGCAGCTTGAGGACAGAGCTCCTCCACTACTCGGCGTTTATACCCAGACTACAGGCTGACGAGTGATGCCAACATGGTGAAATACGGGAGAGATAGATGTGCTGACGTCTTAGAGGCTCCTAAATCCCAGAGACAACAACAAGGGATGCAGAAGTTCTTTAAAAAGAGAGAAAAGCTCCTCCAGCACGCTGACCCTAAGATGGCCGCCGGCTCAGAGGAGTCGGAGCCAGAAAGCTCCCCTGAAATGGAAGACCAGATAGACACTACTATATCCAAGGCCTTTCTTACTCTTTGGAGCAAACCTTGCGACCGGTGATGGTGGAACTGGCAGACATTAAAACAGAGCTGCTACAAATGGGACATATGGTGGAAAGCCTGGAAAACTCTGCTTCTGAAATAGTAACCCACTCTTCTGCCCTGGTACACCAGGTTGATGTGCAAGCCGTGGAAATAAATAGAGCCCTGACCCTGATCGAAGATCAGGAAAACCGCAGCAGACAGAAGAACATTTGCATAAAAGGCCTTCCAGAAACCTAGGCTGCGGAAGCCCTGAATAAGGTAGCAAAGGAGGTGTTTGAAGATCTCGTAGGTCAGGAAAAGGCACAACAGATTAGAATTGAGCGCATCCATCGCACGCTCAGACCTCTTCCTAAACCCTCAGAAAAGCCACGAGATGTAATTTGTGCTTTACTCTCATATGTTGACACGGCCGCTATCCTAAAAGCAGCCGAGGAGAAGGCACGTATAATGTATGAAGACGCAGAACTCTTATTCTTTTAAGACATCGCACCGTCTACTCTAGCCAAAAGAAGAATATTGCGACCTCTCCTGGAAGCCCTGCGAGAAGCTAAGCTGCCGTATACCTGGCTATACCCTTTTGGCCTATCGATACTGAAAGGGGGTCGCAGGATCGCTATCCATACCCCCGACGACCTAGAGACAGCATGGTCGGTGCTCGGACTTGTTCCGATTGAAATTCCCTCTTGGATGCCTGTATAGGTGGTGGATTGTCTTCCTCCGCTTCTGCGCTTTGAGAGCTGGAGTAAAGTTACTAGGCATAGATCTTCCAGGGACGTCAAGAAGCAGGACAAGATGGCGATGAAACCAACTTGAGCCGCCATGTGGTCTTCTGCGCGGGAGCCAAGTTCTTTCCTGGAGAAGCGAGGTACGGGATGGGGGTGGTGAAGGCCCGAAACACCATCTTTGGGACAAGGAATGATTCCTGAGTAACCCCCCCCATCCCCTCCATGTGTCACCCGTGTTTTCGGACTAGTTGAAGGTTTTTTTCCATGTTGCTACTCCATCTTGCGATACAAGAAGGACTGCTCGGTGCATAAGGATCTAGGGAGATAAGGTGTTTAGCTTCTTTATGAAAAGCCAGGCTGACTCCTGGACCTCATGTCTTGTTAATTACTTGCCATGAATCAAACAATGTCTGTACCTACATTTTCTATCTATCTTTCGTTTTTTTCTTGCTTATCTGTCCTCCTTTTCCATCTCTGACTTGATTTGAAAAACTTTATGTTTTATACAAGAGTTCATATGTACGTTAATTTCTTCTATTAAGGCTTTTATCTGAATATGATACCCTTGAAAAAAGGACCATTAAGACTTATCAACCTTAATATCCACTATTGGCGAGTAATTACATCTCTTGATATTCGCCAATAGAAATATACCTATCTTAACTTTATGCCTATTCTTAATTTTCTCCTACTGCACTTTCCTTCTTGCCTTTCCCTACCTTTCTTAATTCACATAACGGAATACATAGACTGACCTTTCAAGGGTCTGATTCATATGCTGGAGTAAAATTAATTCCATGCTCCTACTCCATCTTGCGATACAAGAAACTGCTTAGTGCATAAAGATCTAGGGAGATAAGGTGCTTAGCTTCTTCACGAAACGCCAGGCTGATTCCTGGACCCCATTTCTTGCTAATTACTTGCCATGAACCAAACAATGTCTGTTTCTACATTTTTTATCTTTTTTTTTTTTTTAAATCTATCTTTCTGTTTTTTCTTCCTTATCTGTCCTCATTTTCCATCTCTGACTTGATTTGAAAAACTCTATGTTTTATATAAGAGTTCATATGTACGTTAGCTTCTTCCATTCAGGCTTTTATCATAGGATACCCTTGAAAAAAGGGACCATAAGACTTATCAATATTAATATCCACTATTGGCAAATAATTATACCCCTTGATTTTAGCCAATAGAAATATATCTATCTTAACTTTATGCCTATTACTAATTTTCTCCTACTGCACTTTCCTTCTTGCCTTTTCCTACCTTTCTTATTTTGCATAACGGAATACATAGAATGACCTTCCAAAGGTCTGATGTATATGCTGGAGTAGAGTTCATTCGAGTTAAATACATGATCTGAGTTGAATATCCTATAGTTTGCTCGTCAAAAATACTATGGGGGGAATTTATCATTAGGAAAATATTTGAAGTCAGTTTTGCTTCAGTCTGTGTTGGAGTACTTTCTGCCACATTTATCAAACGTCACAGGTTGTTTGATAAATGTGGCTTGTCCTTAAACCTAACACTTCTGTCTAGAGAAGCTACTCCACTTTTCCTACTCCACCCTCCTCCTGGAGTGAGATTACGACTATTTTGCGACTTTTTTAAAAAAGTCGCAATGATAAATCTGGAGTGAAACTCATTAACATAGCTAACCACACCCACTTTTCCACCCATATTACAAACTGGAGTGAGTGGTGTACACATGCAAAAAGTCGCAAAAAAATGCGCAAAAAAGTCGCAAAAGCCCTATCGTGCGACTTTTTGAAGACAGAATTCTGGAGTGAAGGTGTGATAAATCAGGGCCTATATGTCTTACCATACTCATGTACATGTTTGGGTGGGATGCTGAGTTTTTGGGCTAGGTTAGTTGTTGCATTTGTTTCAAGTCCCCTATCTTCAACTATCACCCCCCCCATCCCTGTTATATTGGTGGGGATACAGAGATTTTGCATTTCCACTTATATCCAGGGGCATTTAGCTCTAGGTTACTTTACAGTAATTTACTGTTCTTTATTTCTAGAGTGACTGAAATACACTTTTTCTGTTCACTTTACGTGATATTTTACACTGTATTTGTATATTATTGAAAATAAAACAAAGATTGTTAAAAAAAATAATAATAAAATTCCTAACATATGTGATGCTGAAGGGCAGATATTCATGAAGCTGTATTTTTTAGTTAATTTTACCTTTCTGATGTCTCAGCCCTTAGCAACCCTCTTTCTCTGTGCCTCTATTTCAGCATCTTCCTAAAATGGCTTCTGCTGCTCTTCCTGTGGTGATCTTTGCCCTGTCCTTAAGGCCATCCTGTATTTCCCTCACTTCCCATAAGCCTTTGCTCTCCTCACATGAACTAGCAGGACCAATTAGAATGCAGATAACCTCCCCACTACCCCAGAGCAGTGTGTATCCTCTCACATACAGCTAACCAGAGACAGACAAGACCAATCAGAATGCAGATAATCTCCCCCACTACCCACATACAGTTAACCAGAGACAAGCCCTGCATGACATGAAATTAGTAAGAATTTGTTTTAGCCTCTTAATAGTCACTTGTCAGCTATGCAGCTTCTCCCTCTTTCTCCTCCACACTGATGGGGAGAGGGGGGCTTTTTTAGCTGCTCATATCTATGGTTTGGTTTTTTGTATTGTTTAAAAGCTGACATTCCAAGCTTTCAGACAATACCAGAATGACAGCAATATGTTCAGTACAGGGGAAGATATCACTGATAGAAATCTGAATGCTGTGAATGAAGCTGAAAGTGAAAAAGCAGATTTTACCCGCGATTATTCCCGACTCAGTTTCTAACAGTGATTTCTCATCTGTTGCTTGCTTTTTATTCCTAGTCTTGTATGAAAGTCAGCTTTCAAACAAGACTAGTTGCATGTTTCTAGCTGCTACCATTCAGGAGATATCACCATCTAAAGCAGCCCTCCCCTCCACTTTCTGCTGGAACCCAGGCACTCAGGGCTGAGCTCCTCTTCCCAGTGCTCATCCGTCTCTTGTTTGTAATACAGAGGAGACAGCTGCACATGACAGCGCTGTGAGAAGAGAGCTGCTGAATAGAAAAGTAGCACACATTTGTGGGAGTTATCAGGTAAAACAGAAAATGATTAAATTTTAAAACACAAAAGCATTTATACAGCAGGGTGTACTATACCATTAGGGTATAAAAAACTTTAAGGACTCCCAGGGTCCACATCAGTGGCGTAACTACAACTGACCGGGCCCCACAGCAAATTTTAGAATGCCCCCCCCCCCCATCAGCAACTTCTTCGCAACCCACAACTCACGCATCCCCCACTCCTGTGGCTGGTCAAAACTGTTCTCTCAGACGAAGCCCGGCAGCCGCTCCGTCCGTTTCCTACATGTATATACTATATATAATGTCATTGTATAATATTATTGAGGGGGCCCTGACAATAAAATCTTTTAGTATTCTTCCTGAGGGGGCCCCTTGTGGGTCTGGGCCCCAAAGCAGCCGCTTCCCCTGCTTCCCCTATAGCTACTCCCCTGGTCCACATGTAACATTACATTATAGGGGCACAATGTGCAAAAATAAAATAAAGACAAAATAAAACAAATAAATAAGAAACCCTCCTCTGCCGGAACACACCCACCCACCAACCCAACGAACACCACCACTAGCTGACACTACAGCTTTAAGCCCCGATCCGGAGACTATAAGTGCAACTAAAAAAAACATTGTAGTTGCACTTTGTGTTAGTAAAAATTTTTAGAAAATGTTAAAAAACAGACACTTTTCACAGTTTTTTTAATTTTCCTGCATATAAAAAAAGAAATATTACATAAAAATGACATAAAATAAAACCTGACACAAAAGTAATTTGAACAATCGTATGAAGACAATAGTTATTGCCCTGGCCCATTCTTAAACTGGTCAATCCTAGCATCCCTATGGAATGCCACACTATAAAATTCCTGATGACAGAGCTGTATAAAACAATTTTTAACAATTATTCAAAACAGTATATTATATTGGCAATATGCTAATAAATATTGTTCTCAAACTAGATTTCAATATAAAAAAAAACACCAGAAGAATTTAATTTAGTTTTACTGGTACTTGGACTGATGGAATATCTCGGTCAGACTTTGGCTCTCAGCGATCTCTGTGGAGCTACAAGCGCCAAGAGGACATGAAGGGTTTCAGAACTTGGCAGGAGGGCAGTGCTTCGGTAGACTGTCTTGGAGTTATGTGCTGACATTGGCCTAAACACAGGGTTTGTTTTGTGGTTCACTTGGTAAAATTCAACTTAAAGGAATCTTTTTCATGGCTGTAAGGAATTAGAAGACCTTCATTACATATACCTGATTTAGGTCTTAATTACATATTAGCTGTTTATTTAGAGGAAAGGGCGTTTTTCATCCAAATAAAGATCCCTAGCCAAGGATGTGGTTGGTTTCTTGTGCGTGTAATATTTAAAGTCCACTTTAACAGGTTAAAAAACATAACATAGAATATTCTAGATTCTGCAAGAATTCTAAATTCTGAAAAAATAAACCAAAATGAAATGTCATGTGAAAAACACAAGTACAAGAATGGCAGTGTTACCCATTCAGTGTGCTTTGGGTTGCTCTTACTTTAGAACAAAGTCTGGCTGAGATTAGCTAATTTGCATGTTTTTCCCATGTAGCATTGCCTGAAAATAAGTCTACATACACCTGCTCGGTCTCATTGATGAGAACTCATCCTGAAATAATGAAGTAATTAAAGCAAGTAGATGACTAGAAGATGCCAGCATTATAACAATGTGGATTGGTCACATAAGCACAATGCAAGACAGGGGAGTGGACAGATATCATAGGGCCACATAGTAAAACTTAATAAGGGCCCCCTCATGATATTTTGAATGACTTCAGTATTTTTTTTAATTTTTTTTCCATGAAGGAATCTTTAAATCAAAACCCCACTTTAACCTACTTTATCCGAACACTATGTCGGAAAAAGCAGAATAGGTGCTTTAGAGATACGGCGCTAGTTCTCAAGACCATAGTTCTCAATGTGTTTATACCTGAAAACTGGCATAAATACATTTATGAATCTACCCCAAGCAGATCTAAATCATTTGCTTCACCTATCATTGTATATAAATAGAGATGAGCGAGCATACTCGTCCAAGCTTGGTGCTCGTTCGAGTATTAGGGTACTCTTAAGTGCTCGCTGCTCGGACGAGTATCTCGCCATGCTCGAGGAAATGGCAACTTCCGCATTGTGCATTTTTGGCGCCTATAAACTCAGCCAATCACAAGCCAGGAGACTCTGCAGTACACCCAGCATCACGTGGGGCCCTTACATGTCGATAGCAGGGGTTGGCTGGCCTGATCAGGTGACCCTGGAATATAGTAGTGACTGGCCGCGGTGCTCGGCTCAGATGCTGTCTGGATGTCGTTAGGGATAGAGCTGCTGCTTTCAGGGAGAGTGTTAGGGCCTGCATTTAGTTCTTTGTTAGGCAGGAGTGATCTCAAAAGAACCCAACAGCCCTTCTAAGGGCTACAAGACATTTTTTTTTGTCTCCTGGCTTGGCTGGCTGGCTGGCACTAGTAGTGCAGCTATCGCCATATATAACCCTTTTTTTTTTATTGTTATATCTCAGTGATACAAATCCATTTCATACAGCAGTGTGGAACCATTCTGTGTGTCACAGTTCAGCTGTCCACTCACTACAATCTGTATTTTCTGTCCAGGTGACACATTCTGTACGTCACTTAATCCAACAAGGTCTTTTGCTCTCACGTATATAGCTTGATCACAAAAATCTCTGTGCGACATTTGTCTGGGTCGCAGTCAAAATAGCCACCGTCAGCAGGGTGTGAGTTAGGTCTACGATAGTTTCTGCACGTCACGTTCCAAAAAAAACAAAACTAAAAAAAAATATTAAAAAAAAAAATATATTAAAAAAATAGTTTTTTTGTTGTTTTATCTCAGTGATACGAATAATCCATTTCACACAGCTGCGTGGAACCATTCTGTGTGTCACAGTTCAGCTGTCCACTCACTACAATCGGTATTTTTTGTCCAGGTGACACTTTCTGTACGTCACTTAATCCAACAAGGTCTTTTGCTCTCACGTATATAGCTTGATCACAAAAATCTCTGTGCGACATTTGTCTGGGTCGCAGTCAAAATAGCCACCATCAGCGGGGTGTGAGTTAGGTCTACGATAGTTTCTGCACGTCACGTTCCAAAAAAAACAAAACTAAAAAAAAAAATATTAAAAAAATATATATAAAAAAAATAGTTTTTTTTGTTGTTTTATCTCAGTGATACGAATCCATTTCACACAGCTGCGTGGAACCATTCTGTGTGTCACAGTTCAGCTGTCCACTCACTACAATCCGTATTTTCTGTCCAGGTGACACTTTCTGTACGTCACTTAATCCAACAAGGTCTTTTGCTCTCACGTATATAGCTTGATCACAAAAATCTCTGTGCGACATTTGTCTGGGTCGCAGTCAAAATAGCCACCATCAGCAGGGTGTGAGTTAGGTCTACGATAGTTTCTGCACGTCACGTTCCAAAAAAAAACAAAACTAAAAAAAAAATATTAAAAAAAAATATATATAAAAAAAATAGTTTTTTTGTTGTTTTAGCTCAGTGATACAAATCCATTTCACACAGCTGCGTGGAACCATTCTGTGTGTCACAGTTCAGCTGTCCACTCACTACAATCCGTATTTTTTCTGTCCAGGTGACACTTTCTGTACGTCACTTAATACAACCAAGGTCTTTTGCTCTCACTTATATAGCTTGATCCAAAAATCTCTGTGCGACATTTGTCTGGGTCGCAGTCAAAATAGCCACCGTCAGCAGGGTGTAAGTCAGTTAGGTCTACAATAGTTTCTGCACGTCACGTTCCAAAAAAAACAAAACTAAAAAAAAAATATAAAAAAAATATATATAAAAAAATAGTTTTTTTGTTGTTTTAGCTCAGTGATACAAATCCATTTCACACAGCTGCGTGGAACCATTCTGTGTGTCACAGTTCAGCTGTCCACTCACTACAATCCGTATTTTCTGTCCAGGTGACACTTTCTGTACGTCACTTAATCCAACCAAGTCTTTTGCTCTCACGTATATAGCTTGATCACAAAAATCTCTGTGCGACATTTGTCTGGGTCGCAGTCAAAATAGCCACCATCAGCAGGGTGTGAGTTAGGTCTACGATAGTTTCTGCACGTCACGTTCCAAAAAAAAAAAACTAAAAAAAAAATATAAAAAAAAATATATATATAAAAAAATAGTTTTTTTGTTGTTTTATCTCAGTGATACGAATCCATTTCACAAAGCTGCGTGGGACCATTCTGTGTGTCACAGTTCAGCTGTCCACTCACTACAATCCGTATTTTCTGTCCAGGTGACACTTTCTGTACGTCACTTAATTAAACCAGACTGAACAAGTTTGTGGGTTTCAGTACAGCAGGCCCATTTATTTTTTGTTATTTTTTATATAATACACTTATATACAGAAAATGTTGAACCCCAGGGCTAAGGGTCGAGGACGAGGGTGTGGGCGTGGGCATTCAATTACTGCAGGGGGCAGAGGCCGTGGTCCTGGGCAGGGTGAGACAGTACCTGCTGATGAGGGAGCAGGGGAATGCCGCAGAGCTACACTCCCTAGCTTCATGTCTCAACTTACAGGGACACGTGGTAGAGGACTGTTGAAACCACAACAGTGCGAACAGCTGATGTCGTGGATTGCGGACAATGCTTCAAGTAATTTGTCCACTAGTCAGTCTTCCACGCAGTCCACCCACGTTACTCAAGGGAGCACTCCTCTGGCTCCTCCACCTCAACCTCCTTCCCCCCAGTCTGTCTCCTCCCAGGAAAATTTGGAATGCGATCCGGCATACCCTTCCCAGAGTCACAAACCACTTCTCAGGTTGCTGCTGACCTCGTTCCCGATGCCCAAGTTTTCCAACTGTCGCAGTCTGTGGGTGATGATGATGACAATGTTGACTTAGTGGAAGAAGTTTGTAAAGAGGTGTCGGACGATGAGGAGACACGGTTGTCAGACAGTGGTAAAGTTGTTGTCAGGGCAGGAAGTCCGAGGGGAGAGCAGACTGAGGGGTAGCAGACTGAGGAATCGGAGGATGACGAGGTGACTGACCCAAGCTGGGTTGATAAGCCGAGTGAAGACAGTGCTTCTGAGGCGGAGGCAAGTGCTGCACCAGAACAGGTTGGAAGAGGCAGTGGTGTGGCCAGAGGGAGAAGCAGGGCCAGAGCTGGTGCATCAGCAGCAACTGTTTCACGTAGTGAAGCTCCAGTGGCGAGGCCTAGATGTTCGCAAGTCTGGAGGTTCTTTAAAGAAAGTGAGGATGACCGACGGACTGTGGTGTGCAACCTGTGCCACACCAGGATCAGCAGGGGTGCCACCACTACTAGCCTAACCACCACCAGCATGCGCAGGCATATGAGTGCTAAACACCCCACTCAATGGAACCAAGGCCGTTCACCACCTCCTGCGGGTCACACCACTGCTCCTTCCCCTGTGTCACTCGCTGCCTCTGCTAGTAAACCCCCTGCCCAGGACCCCGGCACGAGCGCCTCCCGCCGGAAAACCACACCTTCGCCTCCACGATCCTCCACAGTGTCCACCAATGTGTCCCAGTGCAGCATTCAGCTGTCTTTACAGCAGACGCTGGAGCGCAAGAGGAAATACAGTTCCACCCACCCACATGCCCAAGCCCTCAACGTCCACATCTCCAAATTGCTAAGCCTGGAGATGCTGCCCTATAGGCTGGTAGAGACCGAGGCCTTTCGCAATCTCTTGGCGGTGGCTGCCCCTCGGTATTCGGTCCCCAGCCGCCACTATTTTTCCCGATGTGCCGTCCCAGCCCTACACCAGCACGTGTCACAGAACATCATCCGTGCCCTGACCAACGCTGTTTCTGAGAAGGTCCACCTAACCACGGACACGTGGACAAGTGCTGCCGGGCAGGGACACTATATCTCACTGACGGCACATTGGGTTAACTTGGTGGAGGCTGGGACGAGACTGACCCTGGGGCCGCTCATGTACTGCCCACACCGAGGATTTGCGGGGCCTACCTCGGTCACGGTCTCTCAGACGTACTATGCCTCCTCCTCCGACTCCCCCCCTCCTCCTCCTCCCCTCCACCGAATTACCATCCGTGGGCACGGCGCCTTCAGTCGGTAGCTCTAGGCGCAGCAGCAGTGCCGTGGGTAAGCGCCAGCAGGCGGTGCTCAAACTGCTGAGCTTAGGTGACAAAAGGCACACCGCCCAAGAGCTGTTACAGGGCATCACG
>ONZH01030733.1:0-51558 GCA_900303285.1 Rhinella marina | reverse complement strand
TGAAATTCTCTTCCAATCTATATGGCCCTCACTAACGCAGCCCGCCGGGCTTTATGGATCAAGCAGTGGCCTGGGGATGTTCTTTAAAAAAAGCATTTTTTGTAGCCTCCCGTTCCAGCCTGATTCCCTCTTGGACTCAGTTGGAGAAGATCCTGGAGGCCTTAAATGAAACAAAGGGAAAGTGTTTTCCGGAATCTAAAAGACGACACGATTTCGTTCCTTTCGTTTTCAGGAAAGAGATCCTCTAAGTTCAAACGAAGTTTCAGATCAGACCGTCAGAGAAACTTCAGATTCAGGAGAGAGAATACTTCCTTTAAAAAGAAAAAATGAGATTAAGAAAACAAGCCCATTTATGACGCCAACCCAACAGAGAAAGTGGGAGCCAGACTTCTTCTCTTTTCAGAACAATGGTCTCAAACCTCATCAGATGCATGGGTAACTACCTTAATAAGACAAGGGTACTCCCTGGAATTCCTAAATCTGCCACCAGACAGATTTATCATCAACTCAAGCAGAAACCCTATTATTCTGGCCCTTCTACAAGATTTCATACAAAAGGGTGCTCTGGAGAAAGTACCTCTCTAGAAGAAGGAAAAGGGGTCTACTCAAAGGTCTTTCCCGTTCCTAAGCCTGGAGGGAAATGGAGACTGATATAGATCTCCACCTTTCTGAAACAAGTTTCTCATCAGCGGAAATTCAAGATGGAAACTATCCGCTCAGTAGTAGGGCTTTTGAGAAGGGAAGATTTCCTGGCAAAGATAGATCTCTCAGATGCTTATCTACACATCCCGATTTTGCCCAAACACCGCAAATTCCTTCGAGTAGCCCTTCAGACACCAGCTGCCACTCTTCACTGGCAATTCAAGTGTCTCCCGTTCGGCATTTCCTCAGCACCCAGAACTTTCACCAAGGTGTCAGCAGTTCTGGCGGCAGATCTAAGACTCAAGGGGATCTGTGTAGTCCCATATCTGGACGACTGGCTAGTAAAAGCTTCTTCTTCTCATCAACTTTCTCAGGATCTTCAGACGACTCTTCAGTTGTTACTAAATCATGGGTTCCTGATCAATTACGAAAAATCACACCTCATCGCATCTCAAAAGCTGCAGTTCCTGGGGTTCATCATAGATTCTGCCCAGATGACATTAACCTTATCTCCGGAAAGGAGACTGAAAATCAGCAACGGGGTGAGGCTCTTAATTTCTCAGACTTCGGTAACGGTCCGGTTTGCCATGAAGATCCTATGTCTTCTAACCTCGGCCATAGACGGTGTTCCTTGGGCGAAAGCTCATATTCGTTCTCTACAACAGAACATACTAGTCTCATGGAACAAATCTCACTTGCACCTGGACAAAGTAATCAGAGTCCTTCCTTCTACAAAGCAGGATCTGCAATGGTGGTTAGCTCCTTCCCGTCTCCAGAAGGGGAGATCTCTTCTTCCTCGTCCTCACAAGCTCATCACTACGGATGCTTCCTCCTGGGGCTGGGGTGCCCATGTAGACGACCGGTGGATACAGAAGCAGTGGTCGAAGGAAGACAAGCTTTTATCTTCCAACATGAAGGAGCTCAAAGCGGTCAGATTGGCCTTAATCCATTTCCAACCTCTTCTGAAAAGCTGCTCTGTCTTAGTCCAGTCAGACAACCTGCCCACTGTGTTCTACATCAACAAACAGGGGGAACCAGGAGTCCACGTATGGAAGCAGAGTGCAGAAAACTGATGAAATGGGCCGAATTAAACACTTGGAACATCTCAGCCCTTCATATACGAGGAGCCCTCAATCTGAAAGCGGATTGTCTCAGCAGAAATCAGATTCTACCATCAGAATGGGGCCTGAACCCAGAGGTGTTTCAGCTAGTGTGAAGAGAATGGGACATCCAGATCTAGATGCCATGGCCTCGGTAATGAACAGGAAAGTGGAAAGGTTCTGCTCTCTTTACCATTCAAGCCAAGCAATAGCAGTGGACGGTCTATCGATCAGCTGGAAGAGGTTCCTGGTGTTCCCACCTTTTCAATTAATTCCGAGAGTGCTAAGGAAAATCCTGGAAGAGGAAGCGGAAGCAATTGCAGTCCTTCCGTTTTGGCCTCGCAGGGCCTGGTTCTCCCTGGCGCTATCCCTGTCCAGAGGGAATTATTGGAATCTCCCGTTGAGACCAGATCTGCTGCTCCAGAGAGGGATGTTTCATCCCAATCTCCATGTATTGCATTTAACGGCCTGGAGGCTGAGCGGCAAAGCCTGACACATATGGGGCTCTCTTCTAGAGTGATTTCTACTATTCTCTCTGCCAGAAGACCAGCGACAATCAAATCGTATAATAGAATCTGGGCCTTGTTCAAATCCTGGTGCAGTAGAAATGGCGCAGTCCTGGATAATGTTACCTCTATTCTGCAATTCCTCCAAGACGGTCTGGACAAAGGTCTTAGGTTTAATACCCTTAAAGTGCACTTCACTGCAATCAATGCTCAACTTCAGGGAGTCTTTTCTAATCATATCTTAATCAGATCTTTCTTCAAAGCAGTCAGGATGCTCAATCCAGCGGTTCAAAAGCCTCTGCCTTCCTGGGACCTGGTCCTGGTTCTCTCTGCCTTAACTAGACCTCCTTTTGAGCCTCTGCATGAAGCTTCTCTGCATCTTCTCACCTTGAAGTCATTCTTTCTAGTCGCGGTTACCTCAGCTAGAAGAATCAGCGAACTCCAAGCTCTCTCCTATAAAGAACCTTATTTTAGAGATCTGGGAGATTGTGTTGTTCTTCGCACCATGCCTGGATTTCTACCTAAAGTAGCTTCATCCGCTAACATGAATCAGGAGATTTCCTTGCCAGTCTTCTTCCCGGTTCCTCAAAATCAAGAAGAAAATAGTCTCCATACGCTTGACGTCAGAAGAGCTATTCTGATCTACATTCAAAGAACCAGTGTATTCAGAGCTTCTGAAGCTCTTTTTCTACAACATAGAGGCCCAAATAAGGGACGCAAGGCCAGTAAAGCGACTCTTGCCAGATGGGTCCACAGCGCAATTGAGGAATGCTATGCGAGTAGTGATCTTCCATGTCCATTAAATATTAGGGCGCACTCAACCAGGTCAACAGCTACTTCCTGGGCAGAATTGGCACAAGTTTCCCTTCATCAAATTTGTGCAGCGGCTACTTGGTCCTCAAGCTCCACCTTCATTAAGCACTACAGAATGGATCTTCAGCAGGCAGAGGGTTCCTTTTTTGGCAGAAGAGTGCTTGAAGCTGCGACTACGACCCACCCATCGTAACTGCTTCTCAAATCCCATTTGTAGTGTGCTGCCGTAGGACGACCAGGAAAATGAAAATTTACTTACCGAAATTTTTGTTTCCTGTAGTCTGTAGGCAGCACAACGATCCCTCCCTATAATAAATATTTTTTGCTACATATCAATACGAGGTGTGGCTGCTCTTTGCCTCCTTAAGTAGGAGGTGTTCCTGATTAATCAATTAATCTTATACTGCTGTGTAATATGTCTCTTCTGATTGTACCTAGGGGACTAAAACCCATTTGTAGTGTGCTGCCTACGGACTACAGGAAACAAAAATTTCGGTAAGTAAATTTTCATTATTCTTGTACATAGGAGGCAGTATTATAGTAGTTATATTCTTGTACATAGGAGCAGTATTATAGTAGTTATATTCTTGTACATAGGAGCAGTATTATAGTAGTTATATTCTTGTACATAGGAGCAGTATTATAGTAGTTATATTCTTGTACATGGGAGCAGTATTATAGCAGTTATATTCTTGTACATGGGAGCAGTATTATAGTAGTTATATTCTTATATATAGGAGCAGTATTATAATGTAGTAGTTGTATTCTTGTACATAGGAGCAGTATTATAGTAGTCAAATTCTTGTAAATAGGAGCAGTATTATAGTAGTTATATTCTTGTACATAGGAGCAGTATTATAGTAGTTATATTCTTGTACATAGGAGGCAGTATTATAGTAGTTATATTTTGTACATAGGAGCAATATTATAGTAGTTATACTCTTGTACATAGGAGCAATATTATAGTAGTTATATTCTTGTACATAGGAGGCAGTATTATAGTAGTTATATTCTTGTACATAGGAGGCAGTATTATAGTAGTTATATTCTTGTACATAGGAGCAGTATTATAGTAGTTATATTCTTGTACATAGGAGGCAGTATTATAGTAGTTATATTCTTGTACATAGGAGCAGTATTATAGTAGTTATATTCTTGTACATAGGAGCAGTATTATAGTAGTTATATTCTTGTACATAGGAGCAGTATTATAGTAGTTATATTCTTTACATAGGAGCAGTATTATAGTAGTTATATTCTTGTACATAGGAGCAGTATTATAGTAGTTATATTCTTGTACATAGGAGCAGTATTATAGTAGTTATATTCTTGTACATAGGAGCAGTATTATAGTAGTTATATTGATAGGCAGTTTATATTCTTGTACATAGGAGCAGTATTATAGTAGTTATATTCTTGTACATAGGAGCAGTATTATAGTAGTTATATTCTTGTACATAGGAGCAGTATTATAGTAGTTATATTCTTCTACATAGGAGCAGTATTATAGTAGTTATATTCTTGTACATAGGAGGCAGTATTATAGTAGTCATATTCTTGTACATAGGAGCAGTATTATTGTAGTTATATTCTTATACATAGGAGCAGTATTATAGTAGTTATATTCTTGTACATAGGAACAGTATTATAGTAGTTATATTCTTGTACATAGGAGCAGTATTATAGTAGTTATACTCTTGTACATAGGAGCAGTATTATAGTAGTTATATTCTTATACATAGGAGCAGTATTATAGTAGTTATATTCTTGTACACAGGAAGCAGTATTAAAGCAGTTATATACTGTACTTGTACGTAGGGGCAGTTTTATGTAGTTATGGTCTTGTACATAGGGGCATTATTATAGTAGTCGAATGCTGTTTATATTCTGATCATATTCACATGGCCAACAGAATGCAGTCTTGGAAATTCAAATATGTAAATAAGAGTCTAATAATTCTAAAAAGAACTTACATCTTCCTCTGTGTCCTCCCCTCATTCTCTCCCCCAGACCTTATCCCTCAGCTACAGCTGTAAATATTTATCTGGTTTCTTTGAGTGAAAGACGTGGCTCGCAACACTTAATTAACATTTTTAGGAGGCAGTATTATAGTAGTTATATTCTTGTACATAGGAGGCAGTATTATAGTAGTTATATTCTTGTACATAGAAGCAGTATTATAGTAGTTATTTTCTTGTATACTGCTCCTATGTACAAGAATATAACTACTATAATACTACTCCTATGTACAAGAATATAACTACTATAATACTGCTCCTATGTACAAGAATATAACTACTATAATACTGCTCCTATGTACAAGAATATAACTACTATAATACTGCTCCTATGTACAAGAATATAACTACCTATAATTACTGCTCCTATGTACAATAATATAACTACTATAATACTGCTCCTATGTACAAGAATATAACTACTATAATACTGCCTCCTATGTACAAGAATATAACTACTATAATACTGCCTCATACTTCTTGTACATAGGAGGCAGTATTATAGCAGTTATGTTCCTGTTCATAGGGGCAGTATTATATTAGTTATATTTGTATGCACATGAGAGAGTATTATATGTCTAGCCTTATGAGATATCAGATCTTCTATTCTAGATGTAACTTGTCTGACTTTGGGCACGCCTCCTGTGTGGTTCTGGAAGCTATAGTTAAGCGATTCCCTTATGTAACCACCTTTGAACAAAACATCATTATTAACAGCTATATAAATTAATGACAGCTTCCAACCCTGTGAGCTTTCTATTTGGTTTTACATTTTTCCTGCAAGACGTTTCAGATTGTGAAGCAGATCCAATAATATACTGTATATGTGACCAGGAAGCAAATGGAGGCTGAGGAGAGCGATGAGCTCAGATTCACCTGCAATCTTCCAAATTGGACAGTAGTTTATTGTTTAAATGAAGCAGCTACTTTCCCAATACTCTAAAGTTACATCATATCTTAAACTCCAGTCACATCCGGAGCTGAATCCAGACACCGGCCTGCTTAGCTGAGATCCCATATCGCATTGTGGGTGGTAAAGTCTATTCTACATTAGAGAGCTGCTCTACTCTAAAGTAACTCTTCATCTCCCACAATGCACTACAGCAGAGACTGTACAGACATTTAACTGACAACAGACAGGGAGGAGATGTGAAGTCTGACAACATGAGAGCTTAAAGAGATCGGCAGGGAAAGTACCAGGATGGTCTGACCATGAACGGACATCTTTTAGGTGGAAATCACCTCAAACTCCTTTTTCAAATGTAAAAAAGCGTCATAAATATGAACAAATGTATATAAAATGTATTAAACATGATATAATTGGCCCAGGTTTTCTTGCCTGTGAAAGACCCAAGAGGGTGATAAAAATAATATTAACACAATAGGTCTCTGAAATACGTGCATATATAGTACTATACACTAGATAAAAATATAGTTCGGTGGGTATATAAGGTGTGATAGGCTGTCTGCACACATATCCCTCAATAGGTATATAAGGTGTGTGATAGGCTGTCTGCACATATATCCCTCAATAGGTATATAAGGTGTGATAGGCTGTCTGCACATATATCCCTTGGTGGGTATATAAGGGGTGTGATAGGCTGTCTGCACACATATCCCTTGGTGGGTATATAAGGGGTGTGATAGGCTGTCTGCACACATATCCCTTGGTGGGTATATAAGGGGTGTGATACGCTGTCTGCACACATATCCCTCGGTGGGTATATAAGATGTGATAGGCTGTCTGCACACATATCCCTCGTGGGTATATAAGATGTGATAGGCTGTCTGCACACATATCCCTCGGTGGGTATATAAGATGTGATAGGCTGTCTGCACACATATCCCTCGTGGGTATATAAGGTGTGATACGCTGTCTGCACACATATCCCTCGGTGGGTATATAAGATGTGATAGGCTGTCTGCACACATATCCCTCGGTGGGTATATAAGATGTGATAGGCTGTCTGCACACATATCCCTTGGTGGGTATATAAGATGTGATAGGCTGTCTGCACACATATCCCTTGGTGGGTATATAAGATGTGATAGGCTGTCTGCACACATATCCCTCGGTCAGTATATAAGGTATGTGATAGGCTGTATGCACACACAGGGCTGCCATCAGGAATTTCGGGGCCCCCTACAGGCAAATTTCACGCCCCCCCCCCCTTTCAGGTAAACGTTACAGATTGCAAAATGGCTAACTTTTTTTCTTAACAAGTCGCATCATTGTGTTTATTATCCCTGTACTGTGACATCACTGTGTTTATTATCCCTGTACAGTGACATCACTGTGTTTATTATCCCTGTACAGTGACATCACTGTGTTTATTATCCCTGTACGGTGACATCACTGTGTTTATTATCCCTGTACTGTGACATCACTGTGTTTATTATCCCTGTACGGTGACATCTCTGTGTTTATTATCCCTGTACTGTGACATCACTGTGTTTATTATCCCTGTACAGTGACATCACTGTGTTTATTATCCCTGTACTGTGACATCACTGTGTTTATTATCCCTGTACTGTGACATCACTGTGTTTATTATCCCTGTACTGTGACATCACTGTGTTTATTATCCCTGTACTGTGACATCACTGTGTTTATTATCCCTGTACTGTGACATCGCTGTGTGTATTATCCCTGTACGGTGACATCGCTGTGTGTATTATCCCAGTGCAGGAAGAGGTAAGTGGTCTGTGTTTGTGTGTTTGTTTTCTATTTTTCAGGGTCGTGAATGCAGAGGACTACGTCGGACCAGCTTTTTTTTTTTTTTTTAATAAAATGGTCAAACAGGGGTCTGGGGGAGTGTTTATTTCAATAAAATGTTTTATACTTGTGTGTGTGTATTTTTTTACAATACTACAGTTTTAGTAATTATGGCTATCTACAGACGGCCCTGATTACTAATACTGGGCTTAGTGCTTGCCGGTATGGCAGGCCAGCACTAACCCCAACATCTATTACCTCGGCACCCACCGCCACCAGGGGTGCTGGGAAGAGCCGGGTACCCGCAGGGCCGGACCTTCTAAATTGAGGGTCTGGCTCTGGGGCGGCTGCAGGCTGGTACCATTAGGCTGGGAAGGGCCAATAACCGTGTCCCTTCCCACCCTGGTAGTGCCAGGCTGCAGCTGCTGGTTGTATCTGGCTGGCGAAGAAAGAAAGGGGGGACCCCATGCCATTTTTTTACAAAAATAATTAAATAATTTTAAAAAAAATGGCGTGGGGTCCCCCCCTTTTTTCCTTCGTCAGCCAGATACAACCAGCAGCTGCAGCCTGGCACTACTTCAATTTAGAAGGTCCAGTCCTGCGGGTACCCGGCTCTTCCCGGCACCCCTGGTGGCGGTGGGTGCCGAGGTAATAGATGTTGGGGTTAGTGCTGGCCTGCCATACCGGCCAGCACTAAGCCCAGTATTAGTAATCAGGGCCATCTGTAGATAGCCATAATTACTAAAACTGTAGTATTGTAAAAAAAAAATACACACACAAGTATAAAACATTTTATTGAAATAAACACTCCCCCAGACCCCTGTTTGACCATTTTATTAAAAAAAAAAAATGGTCCGACGTAGTCCACCGAATCCGACGTAGTCCTCTGCATTCACGACCCTGAAAAATAGAAAACACACAAACACAGACCACTTACCTCTTCCTGCACTGGGATAATACACACAGCGATGTCACCGTCCAGGGATAATACACACAGCGATGTCACTGTACAGGGATAACAAACGCAGTGATGTCACTGTACAGGGATAATAAACACAGCGATGTCACTGTACAGGGATAACAAACACAGTGATGTCATTGTACAGGGATAATAAACGCTGTGATGTCACAGTACAGGGATAATAAACACAGTGATGTCACAGTACAGAGATAATAAACACAGTGATGTCACTGTACAGGGATAATAAACACAGTGATGTCACTGTACAGGGATAATAAACACAGTGATGTCACAGTACAGGGATAATAAACACAGTGATGTCACAGTACAGGGATAATAAACACAGTGATGTCACAGTACAGGGATAATAAACACAGCGATGTCACTGTACAGGGATAATAAACACAGTGATGTCACAGTACAGGGATAATAAACACAGAGATGTCACCGTACAGGGATAATAAACACAGTGATGTCACAGTACAGGGATAATACACACAGTGATGTCACTGTACAGGGATAATAAACACAGTGATGTCACAGTACAGGGATAATAAACACAGTGATGTCACAGTACAAGGATAATAAACACAGCGATGTCACCGTACAGGGATAATAAACACAGCGATGTCACAGTACAGGGATAATAAACACAGCGATGTCACAGTACAGGGATAATAAACACAGTGATGTCACCGTACAGGGATAATAAACACAGTGATGTCACCGTACAGGGATAATAAACACAGCGATGTCACAGTACAGGGATAATAAACACAGCGATGTCACAGTACAGAGATAATAAAACACAGTGATGTCACAGTACAGGGATAATAAACACAGTGATGTCACCGTACAGGGATAATAAACACAGCGATGTCACAGTACAGGGATAATAAACACAGCGATGTCACAGTACAGGGATAATAAACACAGCGATGTCACCGTACAGGGATAATAAACACAGCGATGTCACCGTACAGGGATAATAAACACAGTGATGTCACCGTACAGGGATAATAAACACAGCGATGTCACAGTACAGGGATAATAAACACAGCGATGTCACAGTACAGGGATAATAAACACAGCGATGTCACAGTACAGGGATAATAAACACAGCGATGTCACAGTACAGGGATAATAAACACAGTGATGTCACAGTACAGGGATAATAAACACAGCGATGTCACAGTACAGGATAATAAACACAGTGATGTCATAGTACAGAGATAATAAACACTGTGATGTCACAGTACAGAGATAATAAACACAGTGATGTCACAGTACAGGGATAATAAACACAGTGATGTCACAGTACAGGGATAATAAACACAGTGATGTCACAGTACAGAGATAATAAACACAGTGATGTCACAGTACAGGGATAATAAACACAGCGATGTCACAGTACAGGGATAATAAACACAGCGATGTCACAGTACAGGGATAATAAACCTCAGGTCAGCGTCTTGTGCCCCCATCAGACCTCAGGTCAGCGTCTTGTGCCCCCCTCAGACCAGCGTCTTGTGCCCCCGACCTGTTCTGCGCTGGCGCTGCCATCAGGCTCCCCGCTCCACTGTCTTCCCTGCAGGCGCACACTATGACCTGACGCAGCGTCAGGTCATAGTGCGCGCCGGCAGGGAAGACAGTGGAGCGGGGAGCCTGATGGCAGCGCCAGCGCAGAACAGGTAAGTATGCTTTTTTAAAGTGGCTGGGTGGGCTGATCTGAGGTCTGAGGGGGGCACAAGACCCTGGTCTGAGGGGGGCAAAAGACGCTGACCAGATCCAGATGTGTACTTCTCAGGCTCATGAAGCACACAGACACAGCTCTACACCTAAAAAAAAAGAAGCTAAAACCACACATAACTCCTCAATTATACTCACTTGTCCTGGTGTCCGAGTTGTCCTACCGGCTGGCGCGGTCTCCCCTCCGAGCGGTCTCCTGAGGAACGGCGCAGGCGGCGCGATGACCGTCCACGTCACAACAGTGCGCCGCCCACCGGAGCCGGACACGCATCTAGATGGCGCCGCCTCACCTCTCATTACAGGTGAGCGTGCGCCCCTGCCGAGTCTCGACACGACAGCACCCTCTAACCCCCGGCCCACGGCGGCCGGCGGGCCCGTTAACATGGCAGCAGGCAGAGCAGCGAAGGCAGGCTGACATGCAGGCGGGCCGCCCCCATGTGTCCTAGAGTCCGGGCCCCATACGGCAGTAGCAGTTGTACTGCCCTATCGGCCGGCCTGTGCACACATATCCCTCGGTGGGTATATAAGGTGTGATAGGCTGTCTGCACAAATAGATGGACGGTGCTGGTGGTGGCAGTGTTATGGGGTATGTTTTTGTGGCATTCTCTGGACCCGCTCATCCATGTGGAAGGCAGTGGCCAGGTTTTGGTGGACTCATTGCTACGCTGGGTCCCCCAGACACTGTAGAGGTGTCACAATGTGTTGCTGATCTGTGGAGGGGATGGCAAGGCGTGGTGCACCCCAATGGAAAATAAGTCCAAAGAGTCAGGGTCTGCAGTAAACCAGTGTGCTTCTTTACTGGAGAAACTCAATGCCTTGAGCTGGCTTCTCCAGCCTCCTTTGGTAGCGGAAGGTTCTGTGCGGAGGAAAGGCCTGAGCTAGCTAGCCATAGACTTGCATAGAGGTTCAATGCAAGTCTATGGGAATGAATAAGCATTTGTTTTCAGAAATAAACATGTCTTCAGACATAAACAGAGCTAAACCAGACAGGCAGAAGATCAGTGTGTCTGATTTTTTTCCTTCCAAAGCTTTGCATAGGTAGAAAGTAATAAAGTCTTGTAGTATTAGCTGGCTGTCCATTCACCATTCCCACTGTGCAGTGCAACTATAGTGCAATACCAGTGCAATGAAACAGGATATATTACAATAAACATATAAATGCAGTGTAACAATATAGAACAGTATAAGTGCACACAACAGCATAAATCACAGTGCAAGCGATAGGGGGAAATGTCCACAAATGTCCATAGTCCAAGGTACCCTGCATCTTCTCAAACGATTTGGGTCTTAATCCATCCTTGCAGATCACGGACACCCATAAATGCTGATTGTCTTCCCTGGGTCGGATGGGATCTTCCAGTAAGACAATGCGCAATGTCACATGGCTAGAAATGTCTGACGTTGGTTGGAAGAGCATGACCAAGACTTCCAAGTACTACCCTGGCCCCCTTATTCTCCAGACTTGAACCCAACTGAACATCTGTGGGACCACCTCGATGGTCGTGTTTTCTCTGTGGATCCTCCCTGCGCCCCTTCCAGTGGCTGTGGGATGCACTGCAGTCAGGATGGCTCTAGATACTTGTGACAACCACTTTTAGACATGAAAGATGAGTCCTTGTGCTCCAAAACGCGTTGTCTTACCATTGAAATAAAGAGAGTCAACTCATGGTCAAGTTGGTCGAGATTTGTGCCTAAAAGATGTCCGCTTGTGGTCAGACCATCCTGGTTCTATCCCTGCTGATCTCCATATGGTCTCCTTGTCCTTCTGTTGGCCAGCTACCGCTTGTGGAGGATGCTGAGGGCATCGGCTACACCGACCAGTAAAGCTACTCCACCTGCGTACAATAGTGTGAAGCAGATGAGCACAATTCACCCCTCTTTTAGTGCTCATGCACACGACCGGTGCCGGCCCGTGCCCGTATTGCGGGTCGCATACGCCGGGTCTGCAATACACGGGCATCGTCACTTCAACGGGTCCGCAATCCGGGAGATGCGGAGCGGAGGCACGGATCGGAACACCATGGAAGCACTACGGTGTGCTTCCGTGGTGTTTCTGGCCGTGCCTCCGCACCGCAAAAAGGAGCGCAAGCACTACTTTTGTGCGGTGCGGACCATCGGATGCGGATCGCGGACCCATTCAAACGAATGGGTCCGCGATCCGAATCCGGCGGCCCCAATGTCAGTGCCCGTGCATTGTGGACCGCAAATTACGGTCCACAGCACGGGCACTGACCGCACACATTTGTGTGCATGAGCCCTAACTCTGTCAGCGTCTTTTAGTAGAAATATCTCAGCGTGTTTGGTACATTTGCTTTTCAGGGGTCTGGGAAAGGTGGGTGACAGTCTCTATGGGGGGTGTCGAGTAGAGCTGGCGGTAGGACGTGGATCAGCTGTATTTTATTTTTCAAGGCAGGGAATGTGTGATTGAAGCGTGGAAACTCTGAGAACTTCATCCGCTTCCAAGCATGAGCCAAACCATTCCACAAACAGCAGGATTTTTCTGGAGAACGTGACAACACGTTTTAGTCATTCCTCTAATGTCATGGTAGAATGGGTGAAGGGTTCACACCCAAAGCTGCAGCAACATCATTGGAAAGCCGTACATGATCACATGGGCTCTTCTGACGAGGTTCTTGTAGGTTTCATTTCTAAAGGACCAATCTAATCTAAGTGTCCTTCTACTTTTGCACCGGCTAACGATACAGCATGATGATCGGCGCTCAATCATCACAAGTATGGGGGATGAATGATCGTTAATAGGATTGTTTGCCCCCATATATTTCTCGTGTGTCGGCAGCACATCCCCTGTTTAAAGGGGTCAATGTGCTGCCTAAACATAAAAGATGCGCGTTCATCAGCCCGTGTGAAAGGGCCCTACGGAAATGTCCTTTAATCCAGACTATGGCTAAGGCTATGGACACCTTCAGGGCACTATTTTTTATGATTGCATTTTACTCATTTTGGCCTAAAAAAAAATCAAAATTTCAAAATTTTCAGCCATTTTTGAGATACAGGGGTTAAAAATCAGTCTGTTTGCAGCATATCACTGCTCAGTTCCATCAGCTGACAGCTCATGTAGAGCTTTTATCTCCGACCTCCTGACCTCATAAACACTCATTATTGTTAAGATGTTAACAAACTGATAAGAATATGGCTTAAATGAGGTCATTAGGTTAGAGATAAAAGCTCTACATGAGCTGTCAGCTGACGGGACTGAGAAATGATACTCTGCAAACAGACTGATTTTTAACCCCTGTATATCAAAAACAGCTGAAAATTTTTAACACAGACCAATTGAAAAAAATCATTTTTCTTTTTGCCCAAAATGAGCAGAATACAATCATAAAAAATTGCCCTGAAGGTGTCCATAGCCTTTAAGTCTTGATGTCACCAGGAAATTCCCTTTTACACCAGCCACAGTGCCTTGTAGGGCGAGCTCAGCTGAATGCAACGATACCTTTCACTTAGTGATCTGCTGCTTCAGTCTAAAGAAAAAGTACTTTTAATACATATGCAAATGAGCTGTTAAGTGCCCGAGGGCAGGCCCAAGACACTCTGTGCACCCTAGCTCCGCTTGCTTCCTTTTCCAGCCCCTCCCCTTCTTGATGGACAGGATCAGGTTCCTGCAGAATCGTCTTCTCTGGTCCTATCAATCAAGAAGGAGAGGGAGAGAATTTATCATGACGGCAATTTATGTCAGTGTAGCTTTGAGTCTGCGTTGCTGTAATTTTCGTGTCATAAGTTGGGAGCGTCCTCTGGAATGAAGTTGCGTCATTTTTTGCAACAGTTTAAGAAAGTGGCTGGTTAATAAACCTGTGGTGCACCTAATTAACATAACTAACCACGCCCACTTTTCAAAATGACGAAGGCAACGTAAAAACATAAAGGGGGAAATTTATCATTTTCCTATACCGGTTTTTTTTGGCGTTAAAAAGTCTCAATGCCCAGTTTTGCGTCTTTTTACACACCGTAACAACTAAGTTGAGTCTCGACTGCTGTTTTTTACGCCGCCCTTGCCAGTTTTTGAAAAGGGTGTGTGTTGAGGGCAAGATGTGGGCGGGGCTTAAATGATGACTGAGATTACGCCAGCTACGAGTTAGAGTAGATTTCAGTCTGGCGCACAGAATTACGGAGGAGGCACTTCATTCATGACCAGGTCTGCGCCTCATCGTAGGTTAAATGCCTCCTCCGGCGGTGCATCACATGGCCGTCTTGGCCAAAAAGTTGCAAAATGTTTCCCAAAAGTTGTGACTTTTTGATGCCAAAATAGTGCAAATTGAATGAAATCCACCCCCCTCCCCATTTTAATTTTTCACTATTTCCAAGTTCTCTGCTTGCTGTCAGTGAATGAGAACAATCTTATTTCCATTCAGATACAGCAACCCTGTCTATATCTAGTCCTGCTCTCAGCTGAGAAGTGGATCCAATTGTATCCAGTCTAGACAAACACATAGGCAGCTACATCGCTCTGCTAGTTTGCTACAATGTATCAGTCCGGCATTATGTAGACTGGATACAATTGTATCAACTTCTCAGCTGAGAGCAAAGCTAGCTATGTGTTTTCTTTCCCTGACAGCAAGCATAGATCTTGGAAATAGTGAGGAAATGAAACATGAAGGATATTGGAAAGTTGTAGATCTTGTCATGGATTACAGTCAGTGATTACATTTCTTTCCATAATTCCGTGTTTGCAGTTTGTGCGGACTGCGTGTAACCGCCTTCTTCATCCTAATCAATGGCGGCCGGGCTCATCAATAGTAAATGGGTGGCGGAGCGCCCCCCGGCAGTGCAGACCCCTATAAATACACAGCTCCTTATCTGATTACACTTCTCGTCTGGCTGAGACTGACCTCCAGGAAACGGTGAAGTGCCTCCAGATGTTCCCACAGGCCGAGACCGCCGCTCGCCCGGGAATCGGGAGTTTAATAAAATAAAGTCTTTGGCAGCTGCAGACGGGCGTATAAATGCAGGGAGCGGGGGATGGGGGCGGACCATGTGGTAGTGATCGGCGGTGGCCCCTGGAACGAGAGATTATAATACTCTGGAGGTGGGGATGGAGGACGACCATTGTCTGGGTGACCACGGTCGCATCAAAGCCATCGCGTTTCAGCCTCTTCCTACACCAGTGACATCACATTCATGGGTCACATGACCTAGGCGCAGCCAAGTCCCATAGAAGTGAATGAGGACAAGCTGCAATACCAATAACAGCCACTATCCAATGAACGGCGCTGTGCTTGGTAAGCTGCGGAGCCAGGACAACCCCTTTAATGGTCGGCCTCTATATACGCAGATACACCCAGTGCCTCACAGGATTAGGTCCGCCCACTGGACTCCTAAGGCCAAAATGACCAGGGTTTCATGCCACAGCCATGAGAGTTGTTAGCAATATGAATATCAGCCCTTGGCGATCATTGTGTCCTGGCTCTCCGTTGCTGCCTGAGTCGTTTTTCCCCCTCTGTCTAAATTCCATAAAAACACCAAAATGGAACAAAGATTTTATCCATAAAGACTGAATATATTGGTACTTACCTCCAAAATGCAACAGAACTTTTAGTTACGCGCTTCGAGCATCTTACATCCGAGGTTGATCTAGACCTTGGCCTGACTTGATCCTAAAATCGTTAACGGGTTAATCGAGACATCAAAATCACGTTAATAAATAACTGCAGCATGATGGGAGTTGTAGGCTGATAGATGTTGGCTAGTCCTGCCACAAGGTGGCGCTGTGAGGCTCCTAGTAAAAACCTGCAGCCATGTGTAGGGTGCACAGCACGTATACTCCAGGGCAACCGTGTCCAACAAATTACTCAAAATTGCAAAGTTGCAAAACCCCTCATCGTGCCCTGAAAACCACTGGGAGTTGTAGTTTAGCAACAGTCGCAGAGCACAGGTTGGGCAGAGGTTGTTCAATTTTTTTTTTGTCTTTTGGGCTTATTTTTTTTAACATTAAGCAAAAAATTCAGCACTTTCCCCGCTGCCTATTCGAGGGCAGCCATTCATTGGAGTCTCCTGGAAATATATTCATATAACCCCCACCATGTGACCGTATCAGTAAGTGAGTGAATGGTGGTCACGCAGATGGAGAAATAAGAGGTTGCTAGGCAACAAAAAATCCCCATTGATACAGGATTAGCTTTACCAGCTGAGGCCAGCAGAGGGCAGCATAAGCGTCCTGCACCGTGGTGGCGTCTAAATGCGTGGTACTGTTTGGGTTCTGCTTGCTTTTATATAGCAAAGTAATGTCTGGGAGCCCCTGTTGCACCGCTAAGTTCTTACTCGTTGCAATACTAAATTCCACCCCGTTGGCCCGTTAAGCCCCACTCTCAGCTTAGGAGTCCGGGCTGGACACTTCAGCTACTGCTCTACAGTTGGTAAGGGCCCCCTTTTCCTCCCCTGGGCCCCTATGCATCTGAATTGGTTGAACATGTGGTACGTTCTCCTCCCCTCTAGGGCCGTCCCCCGCTACACAACGTATGGCTCTCTGTTGGCACATGGTGTTCTCTGTACACATGACCTACACTTTCCCCCCTTCCCCCCTTCCAGAGCTGCAGGACTTCCTGTGATATCATCTCACACTTCCTGTGTGGGAGGAGCCTAGGAGAAGTCTGTGTCTCCATAGTAATAAGTGCAGGTGCACGTAGTGAGATGGTAGTCACCCAGATGGAGAGAGAAGTGGTTTCTAGGCAACAAAAAATAAAATTCCTCACAAAATACGCCACAGCAACAACGGAAATAAGAGTTGTATCGTTACACCACAGGCAAGGGTTAATGAGTTACCTTCTCCAGAGGCTTCCACTTCATTACTATGGCCGCCTGGATTTCTAAGCTAAGCCTCTGCAAGTTACAGTGATCCTCAGAGTCTGCTAGAGGGGCTCGGGCAACGCCAGAAATGTGGATTATGTAACATGCCATAAATTTGTTGGTGTTTTCAGTCCAGCTGGCCGCAGAGAGGTATTACTGTGAGGAGGGAAGTCAGGCAAGGCTTGTGTCAAGGGCACAGCCCGTCAATGGTGCTTTATGTACTTATTGAGGTCCTCCCATGACACTGACCCCCCTCCTCCTCCCCAACTATAACAGAGAAAACCGCCTGTCAGCTTCTACTGCATATTGCGGGGTCACAGGACACATCATATGATATAGACCTCTGTCATCTGGACAGGGGCGTAGCTAAAGGATCATGGGTCCTGGTGCAAGAGTTCAGCTTGGGCCCCCCTTCCCTCAGTGCTTTGTCGCCAGGGACAGGGAAGCACATAGCCCTCCTGTTGCCTGAGGTAAAAAGTGAAATGGCAATCCCCCCCATACCAAATTTTTGACCTAACTCCTTCCCTCCAGCCAGAGGTGTAACTTGACCAGCATGCACTTTCTATAATGCTAGTGTCTTCTTAAGCAACACAAGGGTCTTGGGGCCCCCTCAGGCTCCTGGGCCCGGTTGTGACTGCTACCTCTGCACGCCCTATAGCTATGGCCCTGCATCTGGATACCCCTTTTTAGCCCTACCTGCCATCTCTCCCTCCAAAAAGAAGAGATACCTTGGTTACACCATCTGTAGGATTTGTAAATCTGCCCTCTGCCAATGATGGGGACTGTAGTAATTGGGAGAGCAAGGTATACATGGTCTGGGGTCTGTGTTTAGGGATATTTGAATCTTTAATAAGGGGGAGTCTCGTCTGGGGTCTGTATTAGTGCGGGGTCTCTGGAGGGTCTGTATTGATATAGTATTTATATAGGGAGCCTGGTCTGGGGTCTGTAGTAGTGCAGGGTCTCTGGAGGGTCTGTATTGATATAGTATTTATACAGGGAGCTTGGTCTCTGGTCTCTATTAAGGGGGAGCGTGGTCTTGAGTACGTATTTAAGGGTAGTTGGGTCTGTATTAAGGGTGAGTCTTGTCTGGTGCACATATTGGTGCAGGGGCTGTTGAGAGTCTGTATAGATGTAGTTTTGTAGAGGGAGGCTGGTCTAGGGTATATATTCAGGTGCTTGAGTCTGTATTAAGGGGGAGCCTAGTCTAGCGTCTGTAATAGTGTAGTGTAGGGGTTTTGGAGGGTCTGTACTGATAGTATTGATATAGCAAGCCTGGTCTGAGGGTTTGCATTTGTTTGGGGTTCTGGTCTGGGGTCTGTTGTTGGGTCAGTATTAAGGGGGAAGTGGTTTAGGGTCTGTAGTAGATCCCAGGAGCTCTGGAGGGTCTGTATTGATATAGTACTTATATAGGGATCCTGATCTCAGGTCTCCATTAAGCGGGAGCGTGGTCTGGTGTCTGTATTTAGGCGTAGTTGGGTCTGTATTACGGGTGAGTCTTGTCTGGAGCACATATTAATGCAGGGGCTGTGAAGAGTCTGTATCGATGTAGTATTGATAGAGGGAGGCTGGTAGGGGGAATATATTATGGGTGCTTGGGTCTGTATTAAGGGGGAGCCTAGTCTGGGGTCTTTATTAATGCAGGGGCTTTGGAGGGTCTGTATTGATGTAGAATTGATGTGGGGAGACTGGTCAGGAGGTTTGCATTTCTTTGGTGTTGTGGTCTGTGGTCTGTATTTTGGGGTAGTTGGGTCTGTAATACGGGGTTAGGGAGGGTCTTGTCTGGAGTCTGTAATAGTGCAGGGGCTCTGGTGAATGTGTATTAATATAGATATATGTAATAAGCCTGGTCTGGGGTCTCTGTTTAGGGGAAGTCTTGTCTGGGGCCTGTTTTAGTGCATGGTATACATAGGGTCTGTATTGATATAGGGAGCCTGGTCTGGGGTCTGTATTTAGGGGTAGTTGGGGCTATATTAAGGGGGAGTCTTATATATGTTTAGGGGCCCTGGATAGTTCATATGATATAGTATTTATACAGTATAGCAAGCCTGGTCTAGGGTTTGTAGTAGACCACAGGGGCAATGGAGGATCCGTATTGATATAGTATTTAAATAGGGAGCCTGATCTCAGGTCTCTTAAGGAGGAGCATGGTCTGGAGTCTGTATTTAGGGGTAGTTGGGTCTGTATTAAGAGTGAGTCTTGTCTGGTGCACATATTAGTGCAGGGGCTGTGGAGAGTCTGTATCGATGTAGTATTGATAGAGGGAGGCTGGTCTGGGGTACATATTTTGCTTGGATCTGTTTTAAGGGGGTGTCTAGTCTGGGGTCTGTATTAGTGCAAGGTCTCTAGAGGGTCTGTATTGATGTAGTATTGATATAGGGAGCCTGGTCTGGGGGCTTGTATTTGGGGTTCGGGTCTGGTGTCTGTATTTAGGGGTAGCTGGGTCTGTAATGAGGGGTGTCTCGTCTAGAGTCTGTATGAGTGCAGGGGCCCTGGAAAAGGTGTACTGATATAGTATTGAGACTGGTCTGGAGGTTTGTATTTGCTTGGGGTTCTGGTCTGTGATCTGGGGTCTGTATGTGTAGGTGCTCTGGAGGGTCTGCACTGACATAGTATTGACATAGGGAGCCTGGTCTGGGGACTGGAGTCTATATTTTACTGCATGAGTCTGTATTAAGGGAGATTCTTGTCTGGGTAATGGTCTTAAGATCTATTAGTTTAGGGGAGTGATGAAGGGGGGGGGTCATATGTACTCTGGAATTAAAATGTAGTATGTCTTATATAAATGGGCGGAGCCTAAGGCTAAAAATATTGCTTTGTGCGCCCCTTTACAGGTCTCAGTATGCTTTAAACTCCTCTCACCACAGTCCATTCAGTCCCTGCGTCTAGTAACCTGCAAAAATCACAGAGCTTGTGCAAGAGGAGAAGCTAGCTACTTCCTCCCTCATAGACAGCCATTGATGATATTCTGCAACTGAAAGAGGAAAGGAAGTAGAAGAGGAGTACCAGAAACTGAGTTTTCCTCTAGCACTATCGTGCTCCTTTTGTTATCAATCTTCTCCCCTTAACCCCAAAATCACACCCCCTTCCATATGGTGCTCTGCCCCCTTTCATCCATCACACCCACCCCATTCTGGGGGAACGCCCCTGGTAAATACCCTGGAGATCTCTCCTTTTTGTTAGGAGCCTTCTAGTGCCTCAAGGGTTTCAAGGGAAATAAGGTCATGTGACCCATGTTTTTTGGCATTCCTGTTTGCACCCTTCAGATCTAGTCGCTGACCCCACAGAACATTCCCGATACCAATAATTAACACTCGAGGGTTAAGAAACGCGTTTCGGACTCCATCTCCTCACAGGCTCTAAGTTGTCAAACAGATGGAGCATTTTTTTTTCTGGTCAGTTTGGACAGATACCCTGAGCTCATTGGGGGTACTAGAAGTCCCAGCATGCCCTGTCAGCTGGTTTTGAATGAGGCCATCACTCATCCTCGGCCTGAGGCTTCATGTCTTTAGAATCTGCACATCTGTCAGTCAGCCGTTCGGCAGTAACGTGTTATTGAGGGGCCACACCCCACCTTATGCTCCCGCACACAGCTGCTGGGGGGCGGACATACAACGAGGTGGTTTGGAGCAGCCGAATTCTGAGAACTGAATAGGACAATGAGAAACAGTCAGGGTTCAGGCGGTTCACAATTTTCTGCTTGAACGGCTGTATAAAAGCCACACTGAATATTTAATAGGGACCTACACCCAGGATCTGCCGCCTGCGAGCCTGTCACCTAGTGTGACCTGCTGGCTGACATCAGGATTCACGCAGGAACAGGGGGCGGCAGAGGACACAGGGTTCAGGCACGGCCATTACTGCTCTGTGACTACCCCTGACTCACAGGGTCACTGTTCTTCAAGGAACCGTCCATTCCTACATGACTGAAGCTGAACCACTGCATAATGAGATGTACTGCAACTTTCTTATAGACTTTGCGTTACAATTCTGTACCATTTTTAAGATTTCTGCTTGCTGTCAATTAATGGAAACATTTATAGTTGACATCATACTTGCCATCTTGTGATGGGTGGTTTCCAGGCATCCCCTTACTCCTTTTATTAGGCAACGCCCTCTAAATGTACAATCCATGCCCCCTCACGTACGGTATCCAGCCCCCCTAAATGCATTTTGGGTGCCGGGACTGTGTCGAATGACACAGAATCCCAGCACCACATTAGGTTAAAGTACATGGCGGGCTTTCAGGGGAGAAAGTAGCCCCTCCTGCTGGGCCCAGGAGATTCTTCAACTGCTTCGGGGGTCCGGAGTTTCTCTTTTTTTTACATTTCAGGATAGTTGGCAAATATGGTTTTCATTTACAGCCTGTTTCTGGGCTTAGTTTCCCATAGCAACCAACCAGATTCCACTTTTCAGAGCTCCTTTGGAAAATGAAAGGTGGAATCTGATTGGTTGCTATGGGCAACTAAACCTGCTTTCAGTGTTGATAAATCTCTCCTATTAAAGGGGTTGTGTCACAAAAAATATTTTACCGTTTTCAAACCAGCACCTGGATAAAATCTATCTGTATAGCGCCAGCTGCTCTTTGTTCTTTTCTTTATTTTCTGTCCATCTCACTGAGATGGTCGCACATGCTCAGTTTAAATCTTCAACTGTTACCAGCCCTATGATCTGAAAAGGGATCAGCAACCTCCGGCACTCCAGCTGCTGTGAAACTACAACTCCCAGCACTCACATGTAGAAGTGAAAGGAGGATTCCGGGAGTTGTAGTTTCTGAACAGCTGGAGTGCCAGAGGTTGTTGATCCCTGTGTTAGAAGCTGTGGCACTTACAGGGAGAGAGATGCAGCAGAAAGGACACACCCCCTGAACTGCCAGGCTGAAGCTAATCTAGCAGAGCATGTGGAGCAGTGAATATGGAGATCTGTGGTTCCATGTGAGGTACAGGGCTGGTTCTAGCTATTGTCATGTACTATATGATGTCTGATTACGATTTTTACATCAATCATGGCATAACCCCTTTAAGTTTATTCAGGTTGCGTAGCAACTACTTGACTTCCTTTCTGGGTGACCACTGTTTGGGTTGGTCACAGGAAGTTCTATCTTCTCGACGGGAGACTGCCCCTTCCATGATACACGGGCTCGTTTTAGGTCCCAGGAAGAAGACAACCACACAAGGAATCAAATGAGGCAGAAGTAAATATGAAGAGCGAGATACAGAGGAAAAGACGAGATAAGTAGAAAATGTCAACCAATCACAGCACAGCTTTCATTTCATACTGTGCTCTTGAAAAATGAAAGATGCGCTGTGATTGGTTGCTGGAGGCAAACAAGGTGTAAATGGAGGCAAGAATGCGCTATTGTAAAATGAAAGCTGCGCTGTGATTGGTTGCCAGGGGCAACAAAGGTGTAAATGGAGGCAAGAATGCATTATTGTAAAATGAAAGCTGCGCTGTGATTGGTTGCCAGGGGCAACAAAGGTGTAAATGGAGGCAAAAATGCATTATTGTAAAATGAAAGCTGTGCTGTGCTTGGTTGCCAGGGGCAACAAAGGTGTAAATGTAGGCAAGAATGCATTATTGTAAAATGAAAGCTGTGCTGTGCTTGGTTGCCAGGGGCAACAAAGGTGTAAATGGAGGCAAGAATGCGTTAATGTAAAATGAAAGCTGCTCTATGATTGGTTGCTAGGGGCAACAAAGGTGTAAATGTAGGCAAGAATGCATTAGAGCAGCTTTCATTTTACAATGTGATTGGTTGCTAGGGGCAACAAAGTGGTAAATGGAGGCAAGAATGCACTATGGTAAAATGAAAGCTGCGCTGTGAGTGGTTGCAGGGGGCGACAAAAGTGTAAATGGAGCCAAGAAAAGCAAGACACGGTTGACCTCAGGACGAGTTGTCGTTGCATTTTATTGAAGCCTTTCGGACAGAAGAAGTGGTTACCTATGGTTTTAGTAGCTGATGTAACGCTAGAAAAGCTCTTATAAGTACAAACACCAACACACCTGTCTTACAAAAATATGTGTACAAAAATAATTTCACGATTATGAAAGTGTGCGTCACCAACCGTCCACAGACAAGATTACACAACCGCCCACCAGATATCACCGGTAAATCTTACGGCTTACTCAGCAATTCCATTTCCTGCAGGAAGACACCACTGAGGGGGAAGAAGGAGAAACTCTGCAGCTTCGAGGACGTGAAAATTTGGCAAATTGGGTCGTCCTCGTATTTCCATGGATTTCTACCAAGATACCGGTATCTTTGCAGACTTCCTGATGGTCCCATCACCTGGGACGCGAGGACTGGACATATTTTGGATTGTATTTCAACCTGACTAAACCTATTGCTTCCTCTGAGATAAGCGGCATCAGCCCTGCCAGAAAGTCCCTTATCCACAGCCACCTATTGAAACAACATGCAATTTCAGCCAAGCAAATGACCCGTTTAGGGGGCTGATCCGGCAGGACTATGGTCAGTGAAGCCTGGTGGACTATGACTCCCACCCGTATCCTCAACGACCAATGCACTTTGTAGCTCGAACAGACAAGACGTCTTCAAGGCCGATCAGAGGCAAACATAAAGCACATTCCAAGGCACATTCAGAGGTTATCATACAAATATTTTTCCGTACATATCTTTTAATGCTTTCATATCATGGCTTATGCTCTTCTCACAGCCAGAGCTGCACTCAGAATTCTGCTGTGTTCTGCAGATTTTCAGATTTGAAGGTTTCCCCTTGCAGGTTCATTGGTGGTGCCTTGTGAAAGATGCACTGTGTACACACCAGGCGCCACAGTCCAATAATCCACCTCCTACAATGCAATTTAAGAAGATGCAGCTTTGGATGTGGCTAGAGCACAAGACATAATGTAACCAACGCAATGTAGGTCTAGAGGACATTCCTCACTTGAGAGACCTGGGGACTGGATATAGAAAAAAATTGCTGAATAAGCCACAAAGACGGACAGATATCAGGCGGTATACCGGTTACTGCACCTCCGAGTACGGTTGGAGGAGTCTTCTTCTTAACCAATGTTATGTCAGGTAATAGCACTATTGCATCGTCCTGCAAATTCCCAGAGACCGGCCCAAGCTACCAGGAGATTTGTAGTTATTTTTAAATCACATTCAGACTTTATAGTGTTGCCACATCTGAAAAATGCAAAAAAAAATTTAAAAATTGCAAAAAGAGTCAGTAGCAGGAACCAGGGGTGGACCACCAATGAGGCCAGGTAGATCGCTTCAGTCAGTACCAGGTAGGGGCAAGAGGGGGGAGGGCAGCCAAAGGGCCATGGGCTGAATGGAAGGGGTTAGGTTAAGAAACTGGCATTGGGGAGGAAGCCGTTTTAGTTTTCGCCTCAGGCTAGGTGAACCCCTGGCAGGAATTCTTCACTGGGGTTAAAAAAGTTTTCCAGGACTTAGATATTGATGACCTGTCCTCAGAATAGGTCATCAACATCAAATCCATAGGGGTTGACTCTCGAAACCCTCATGATGAGCTGTTTTGGGGAGCTGCTAGTGCCGGAAACTATAGAGTAGACAGAAGGCTCCATCCACTGTGTAGGTTCCGATGTACAGTTTTGGACTGGCCAGCCAGAGTACTAGAGGATCCTCTGGTGGGCCCAGGCTCTGATATCATAGTTTATTTGAATCAAAATGAGACTTTATAGATGATATGAGGGTTGGGCACCAAGAGGAATTTCCTCTGGTGGGCCCATGATGCCCCAGTCCGACCCTGCCGAAGTACTGCAGCACTTGAATGGGAGCTGAGCTGCAGTACCCTGAGGACAACCAACCAATGAGCAAAAATTTTGGTAGCACTTCCAAGTGACTAAAAATTTCCTGTGTAGCTTAGGCTGTCAATCACATTGAGTTCTCTCGCCTGCTTTTACAATAGGGAATGGTTTCTCTAGTCTTCTCGAAGAATGTTTCCTTAGGTTACGATCTGGCTAAAGAGTTCTTGTTTCCATAGACAATATGGCATTATCCTTAAGGACAGAGAAGACATATAGTCTCTTTATTATATGACTAGGCCAGACAAGTGATGGCGCTCACATCAACCATCTTGGGTCATGGCCTACGGAGATGTCCTGCAACAAGAACAACCTTGAAGCAAAGTCCTTCGGAACATACATCATCATCTTTCATACATCAGGCTGACACACGTACGGCCATCGACAATGCCGAGACGATGGACGGAAACTCGTTTTTTCCTTCTCTACCTCTCTTCTGGTTCTCACTCGCCAACGTCTTCACCCTCTTTATAGGATAGTCCAAGAATAATACGACTAACATGGGTCCTACACTACTCAAGATATAAAGCTTCTTCTTCCACGTGCCACCACTTCGCTGTAGTCATCCAACACGTTCTCCTTCCTCCTCGCGAAAGCCACTGAAGTCCTAACTGATGCAATAATCGTGCTGGTACAAGACTAGGAGCGGAATCTCTTGAATATGAAAATATATATGTATATTGCTTTGTTTAGTAACAGGTTGTGCTGCAGAAGGCTGGTCTACGAGTGAGTGTCCTGAGATTATTGTCTTCTGGAGTGTTCTTCTTAATAGGCACATGACGGTTCTTCAACAGCAACTATTGGGCTGATAGGCTTTACGGTGCTAAGGGAACGGAACGCAAATATTGCCGGGTCGTAGACGAAATGTGGAGGTTGTCGGCCACCATTGATACTCTGAAAATAAAGCAGAAACAGAAGATTAATGAAAATACTGTTGGTACAGAAAATTTTCTTTGAAGAAGACCATTTGGAGCCTAACGTCTCCACGAATTGCCCAAACGCTGTAGAGGACTCATAGACCTCTTGTAACGTCAGGGGGTAAGTGCAGCCCTGACTAGAACCTTGCCTACTTGCACGACCTGTCCTAGGCAACGGCGTACAACTGGGCGGCAATCCCTAGCCTAGATAAGTGCAGGGGCGTACAGGGAAAGGGAATTAAACAGGAGACAACAATAAAGAAAACAGAACCACAATACAGAAAAGCAGAGTCGTCAAGTCAAACCTGGAGGTCAAACTACAGGGGAAATCCAAAAGCCAAATCCGATAACAAGCCGAGGTCAAACCGAAAGATCACGAAGTACCAGGGAAGAGACGAGAGGGTAGTCGAGTACGCAAGCCGAGTTCACAGGTAGCAATCACAGTGGTAACACGCTCTGGATGAAAGACCAATCACAGGCAACCTGTGGCTGACAGGTTGCCTGTTTAAGTAGGGCTCCAAGTAGGTCATGTGACGAGGCAGCGTCACGTGACCTAATTCCCAAACTAAAACAGGCTGGCTTCCTTGCCAGTACTCAGTGGTAGGTCACGTGACATGGCCAGCATCACATGACCTAATTCTAAAACTGAAACAGGAAGTGCTGGCTTCCTTGCCAGTACTCAGAGCTAGGTCACGTGACATGGCCAGCGTCACATGACCTATAGCGCACATATTCATAGCTGAGTGCTGGCCCCCCTGCCAGCGCTCAGAAGCTCCTCCTGCCTGTCGACAAGGGGATGGGGAGGACGCCGGCCGCGCTGAGACTAAAGGCGCGCCGGGTTCTCCCCGCCCCTCTTGTCATGGAGACGAGGACGCACATCTCGTCATCGCTCCTGAACAACAGTGGGAGTCCCCGTTGACACCTCTAGGCTTCTGCCACTTGGAATCTTGGATACATCTATAGGTGTAATCTTAAGATCCAGGATCCCAATGTAAAATTTGTACCAAACCCCTCCACCCATAACTACCATGTGCCAATTCTAAAACCGGTGTCTTCTTATGTAGCTGGAAGACCCTTGAGCTCCTTCCAACTCCACAGCCTGGTTGTCACTGCCACCTCTGAACCCCTTAGAGCTACACACTTACATTAAACAGTCATTAAAATCAATGATGATCTGTGGTGAGCATAGTATTGAAGATTTTGAGATCCATACATATGTGGAGCCTTACCAAAACTTTCAGCATCAACACCAAGGGAGATCGCAACTGGAAAATATCTTCAGTGCTTTTCATGGAGCCTTGTCCCTTCATTTTGAGACTTAGTGATTTCAGCTCATGAACCCCAAAAGTATATTTCCTAACAAGTCTGCTTGTCTTCTCAGAAATGTAATATGTGGGATATTTGAGGAGAACGAACTTTTTAGAAGGATTTCTAGTACACTACTTCAGGAGAGATTTCGACCTGGAAATGCCCTTCAAAGAGTAATTCTCAAGCAATGGTTCACAACCAAAATAGGAGTGGCCTATCTGAAGGGTGTGGCTTATATAAAAAGGTGTGGTTAAAACAGATTCCAACCTCCGACATTAATATCAATCCTCAGACAAGATCTAGAAATTCATTTCAGACCCCAGAGCAGACCCCTAGGCTAATATCAGATCCCAGACCACTACATTGATATCAGACCTCAGTCCCCAGATGAGACTGGCTTAAAGAAGAACTCCCGCAAAAAATTTTATTCTCTGACCCGTTAGAAAGGTGCATGATATAATCTGTAGTAAATGGAATCAGAGACTGTAATTCTGAGTTATCCCCTCTCTTCTAATCCCTGACCTCCAACTGACCCAGGACAGGAAGCCAGTCACTTCTCTATTTATTCCTATGAGACTGAAAGTGAGGCTCCCATAGGAATTCATAGAGAATTAGACTTCCTGTCCACACATAAGATGCTGTGTGACTTGGTGAGTCTGATTGCTGGTCACATGACACAGATGAGAAACTTCAGGGAGATATAACTCACAAATACAGACACTGGTAAGAAAATGACATTCACTACAGATTACATCATGTACATTTCTAGCAGGACATGGAAAAAATTTTTTTGCGGGAGTTCTTCTTTAATATTTTCCGACCCCAGACCATACATTCCTCCTAGAAATCTTTAGACCCCAGACCAAATCTGCTAAATTGACTTCAGACCCCAGACGGGACTGGCTAAATATTTTCAGACCCCAGACCAACCCACCTAGATATAGTTAGACATCAGACCAGACCACTGATTTAATTTCAGACCATACATGAGACTGGCTAACTTTTTTCAGACCCCATATCAAACCATGTAGACATATTTAGGCCCCAGACCAGACAGCTAAATATTTTCAGACCCCAGACCAAGCCTTCTAGACATATTTAAACCCCAGACCAGACCCCATAATATTTTCTCCCCCAGCCTTCTTTGCCCTAGGTCCTGATATCGTCCATATGATGTCTATATGATGTCAGGTGCCTGGACCTGAATACAGGCTATCCAATAAATGAAGGCCGCACCTCTTCCAGGACAGTTGGGTTTACACTCTATAATCACTGGGTGAGGGTGACATTTGGTAAAACTTAGGGGAGTTGACACGTTTGCTTTAGCTTAGAACTTATCTTCTATTAGTCCTTCCACCCTGCCAAATAAATACCCATTGGGTCTCCATAGGTTTTGCCTATATAATGATTCCCTACACGGTATATATAGGCCCCATCCAGTAGGGCCCTAAAGAGTGACATAAAAGGGGGGGGGCACTGTTCTATGCATACAATATTCCGTTGCGATGCTGTGACCTTATCTTTCGATCCATTCCTGCTTTTAATAATCTCTGACATTAGAATAATAATTTACTGAAAGTTCCTAGAAAAAAAAAACCTGAACACCCTATAAATAAACACTTGGCTCAGGTCTCCGTCGAGCTCGTCCAATATCGCGGCTGCAGAGCCAAGTGCGTTCATTCACGCCACTGAAAGGTTTTTCAATCTGTTCTTGGAAGTAATGGCGATAAACCATACAAATGATACTTTCCTCGTATTACTTCGTAGAAGGAAGCTGGGATTTATTGTAAAAGGAAGGAAACACCTCTGAGGGGGACACAGAGTCCTGGAAGAGGTTTTCACATGTGGTCCAGACCCCGTCCACCATTAGAGCGCTATGATTTATGTCCTATCCTTTGGCGCACCTACCACAGAGGAAGCCCAAGCAGGCGGAGGGTGAGGGGGATCAGGGTAGGGGTTTGGTGCCAAACTGCACCTTCCTCAAGTGCCCCTTCTGGCTCTTGGTTGGGCAACACTAAATGATAGGATTAGATGGCAGAGAAGAACTGGAAAGTCAATCTGTAAAACTACAACTCCCAGCATGTTCCATTCACAGAGCGTTGGACTGAAGTCTCTTGGGCCCACCAAAGGAAATGATTCTGAGGGCCAACCCTCCGCGTATATAGGACCTTAATGGTCCTGTTTTACTAAGGGTCCACTCAGGGGTGCACCACCAATGAGGCCAGGTGAGGCGATCGCCTCAGGCAGCACCAGGTAGGGACAAGAGAGGGGCAGCGTAAGGGCCAGGGGCAATGAGTTTTCAGTTTTCGCCTTCGGCAGCAGAAAGGCTAGGTGCACCCCTGGGTCCTCTATTGTTAGAGCTTGGGCCCAGCGGAGGACCCTCTGGTGGGCCAGTCTGTGGGAGTTCTGAGAATGGCTCAGCAAGTGTGCATGTTGGGAGTAGTAATTTCACCGCAGCTGGAGTCCCGCTGATTGGCAATTCCTTGTCCATCTTGTCTGATGGACCGTGAAGGTTATGTTCTTGCATCAGGTGTTATATGGCGCATATTTAGGGCTAGGGTCAAACATGGGCCCACTGGAAAATAATGCTTTATGCTTGGAAGGCCTCCACTGAGATTGTGTCACTCAAAGGCCCACACAGACCTGGAGCCAGCCCTGCAAGACGGTGGCATCATCTGATCATCCATGAAGAGCACCCATCAACCCCTCATGAGGCAGAGGGACCCCGCTCGTCTGGGACTTGAGGTAGACACTGCCTCGTATAGTTATAATGCAGTCATGGGGCAAATTGGGTTTTTTCGGTCCAACCACGTATCTTCTTGAAGATTATGCAGCCTGGAGCCTGCAGAGAGCCCAGCGTGATGCCAGCATGTGGGCAGAATACCGCCCTGGAATGCCTGGCACACAGTGAAAACTATAAAGATTTGTACCAAGTGCAGCCGAGGCCTGGATCCTCCTCAACAGAAGAAACGTCCGAGAAACAGCTTGCAAAACTCCTTCACCTTCTAAGTGAGGACGATACTGGAGGAATGTTACAGCCCCTGGACCTGTACACACATATGGGCTAATACACTGATTATCCCTTTAATGCTGGTGCTTTGTTCTCCAGTCACATCCAGAGCTGCAGTTTTCCTATTAGCTCACCCAGGATCCTCTAATGCCATGCTGATCCTTGTGCAAAATCTGTGGCCAGGCCCGCTGAAAAATCACATTGAATGACTTGTAACCTTGTATAGCTGGGAACCGCAGCCTCTCTGGCATGCCAGACAAGCAGTGTGCAGGCTGGGAGTTGTAGTTTCTGGAGAGACGGACATTGCAAATCAGTGTGAGGGGTCCCCGGTATACATATTGCATCCCTGGATTAGGATTCGTCACCACACCACTGCACTGCACCCCCTTCCCTGATTAAGATTGACCACCGCACTTCTGCACTGCCTTGTCCAGATTAGGATTCACCACTACCCCTCTGAACTGCCCACTCCAGAATAGGATTGACCTCCGCACTGCCCACCCCTGGATTAGGATTGACCTCCAAACCTCCACACTGCCACTCACAGTTTAGTATTGACCACCACCTCTGCAATGCCCTCCCTAGATTAGGATTGACCTCCGCACTGCCCACCCCTAGATTAGGATTGACCTCCGCCTGCCCACCCCTAGATTAGATTGACCTCGCACTGCCCCCCTACATTAGGATTGACCTCAGCACTGCCCACCCTACATTAGGATTGACCTCCGGACTGCCACCCCTACATTAGGATTGACCTCAGCACTGCCCACCCCTACATTAGGATTAACCTCCGCACTGCCCACCCCTACATTAGGATTGACCTACTGCACATTTGCCAGCCCCTACATTAGGATTACCTAAGCACTGCCCACCCCTACATTAGGATTGACCTCCGCACTGCCCACCCTACATTAGGATTGACCTCGCACTGCCCACCCCTACATTAGGATTGACCTCCGCACTGCCCACCCTACATTAGGATTGACCTCAGCACTGCCCACCCCTACATTAGGATTAACCTAAGCACTGCCCACCCCTACATTAGGATTGACCTCCGCCCTGCCCACCCCTACATTAGGATTGACCTCCGCACTGCCACCCCTACATTAGATTGACCTAGGCAGCACTGCCCACCCCTACATTAGGATTAACCTCCGCACTGCCCACCCCTACATTAGGATTGACCTCCGCCACTGCCCACCCCTACATTAGGATTGACCTCCGCCCTGCCCACCCCTACAATTAGGATTGACCTCCGCCCTGCCACCCTACATTAGGATTGACTCCGCCTGCCCACCCCTACATTAGGATTGACCTCTGCACTGCCCATCCCTAGATTTGGATTGACCTCTGCACTGCCCACCCCTAGATTAGGATTAACCTCTGCACTGCCCATCCCCTAGATTAGGATTGACCTCTGCACTGCCACCCCTAGATTAGGATTAACCTCTGCACTGCCTCCCCTACATTAGGATTGACCTCCGCACTGCCCACCCCTACATTAGGATTGACCTCTGCACTGCCCACCCTACATTAGGATTGACCTCCGCCCTGCCCACCCCTACATTAGGATTGACCTCCGCCCTGCCCACCCCTACATTAGGATTGACCTCCGCCTGCCACCCCTACATTAGGATTGACCTCCGCCCTGCCCACCCCTACATTAGGATTGACCTCTGCACTGCCCATCCCTAGATTTGGATTGACCTCTGCACTGCCCACCCCTAGATTAGGATTAACCTCTGCACTGCCCACCCCTAGATTAGGATTGACCTCTGCACTGCCCATCCCTAGAGTAGGATTGACCTCCGCACTGACCACCCCTAGATTGGGATTGACCTCCACAACTGCCGACCCCTAGATTAAGATTGACCTCCGCACTGCCCTCCCCTACATTAGGATTGACCTCCCGCACTGCCCACCCCGACATTAGGATTGACCCTCCGCACTGCCCACCCCTACATTAGGATTGACCTCCGCACTGCCAACCCCTACATTAGGAATTGACCTCCGCACTGCCCTCCCCCTACATTAGGATTGACCTCTGCACTGCCCTCCCCTACATTAGGATTGACCTCTGCACTGCCCTCCCCTACATTAGGATTGACCTCCGCACTGCTCATCCTAGATTAGGATTGACCTCTGCACTGCCCACCCCTAGATTAGGATTAACCTCTGCACTGCCCACCCCTAGATTTGGATTGACCTCTGCGCTGCCCATCCCTAGAGTAGGATTGACCTCCGCACTGACCACCCCTAGATTGGGATTGACCTCCACAACTGCCGACCCCTAGATTAAGATTGACCTCCGCACTGCCCTCCCCTACATTAGGATTGACCTCCGCACTGCCTCCCCTACATTAGGATTGACCTCCGCACTGCCCACCCCTACATTAGGATTGACCTCCGCACTGCCCACTCCCCTACATTAGGATTGACCTCCGCACTGCCCACCCTACATTAGGATTAACCTCGCACTGCCCCCTACATTAGGATTAACCTCCACTGCCCACCCTACATTAGGATTAACCTCCGCACTGCCCACCCTACATTAGGATTAACCTCCGCACTGCCCACCCTACATTAGGATTGACCTCCGCACTGCCACCCCTACATTAGTAGTGACCTCTGCACTGCCCATCCCTAGATTTGGATTGACCTCTGCACTGCCCACCCCTAGATTAGGATTGACCTCTGCACTGCCCACTCCCTACATTAGGATTGACCTCCGGACTGTCCACCCATAGATTAGGATTGACCTCTGCACTGCCCTCCCTACATTAGGATTGAACCTCCGACTGTCCACCCATAGATTAGGATTGGACCTCTGCACTGCCCTCCCCTACATTAGGATTGACCTCTGCACTGCCAACCCCTACATTAGGATTGACCTCCGCACTGCCCTCCCCTACATTAGGATTCGACCTCTTGCACTGCCCTCCCTACATTAGGATTGACCTCCGCACTGCCCTCCCCTACATTAGGATTGACCTCTGCACTGCCCTCCCCTACATTAGGATTGACCTCTGCACTGCCCTCCCCTACATTAGGATTGACCTCTGCCACTGCCCTCCCCTACATTAGGATTGACCTCTGCAACTGCCCTCCCCTACATTAGGATTGACCTCCGCACTGCCCTCCCCTACATTAGGATTGACCACCACACTCTGTACTGCTCACTTCTGGATTGGGATTGATCACCACACGTCCGCACTGCCCATTTGGAAGTAGGTGCCCCCTGCTGATCACAGAATAGAAGGGGCCCCATGGTATTAAATAAGCTTCCCCAGTATTGTGGTGGAGTCTTGCACCCAGGACAGGGCTTGGTCGTTACTGCCCCTCCTCCCCCACCTTGGGCAAATTTCCCACCCCCATATTTGCTAACCAGTCACTGGAGAGGAGAATTCCTGCACTGGTGAGCAAAGGGGATAGGACTAAGCAGCCCTGGGCCCCAGAGCAAGCACGTGACCTGCCTCTGTGGTTTGCACGCCCTTGCCCCTCATGTCCTGGATGCATTTGCCCCTTCTGCACCCCATATACCGCCATTGCCATGCACTATATATGGTGTGGTACGTCTTACTCCAGCGCATTTCTCAGTGGGGTCCTAGGTTACAATGAGTCTGGCAGCTATCGCCGGGAGTGTTGGAGAAGAATGTCCATTCAGCGCTCGGCTACGTTTTATCACTGCAATTAAAAGGAGCTGAGCGGTCCGAGGTCGTTACCCAGGATGCCGCGCTGCCGTAAATGACAGGTTTGTGCTTGAACTTCAAAGACGGACGCTTCTGGCACTGGCAGCCTCCTCGAGATCGGAGCTCCTATTGTTGCGCTGCCAACTCAGTCTATGGCCTCGACTTCAAAAACAAAACAAGGATAAATGGCAGGCAATTTGTACGGAGGATCGCCGCTCGCAGCCTGGATACGGCGCAGGACGCAGCAGAGCTAGGACTTGGACGCAGATCAATGACTTGGGGTTCCAAGCACACTGGGGGACACTTAACCCCCCCACCCCCGCACCTTTCTTCTTCAGCCAGCCCCCATTGTTGACCCAAATCCTTACGCCTTCTTACTGAACCCGGATCTAAGCTGCTTATAATGACAAGTCGTTCTGCAAAAACTTACAACTAGTCATCTACTCCAGTCACATCCAAAGCTCCATACGCTGAATCTCAAATCTCTCTGCTGCCCCCTGCTGGTTCAGTGTCTGTAGAGCAATCCAGGGGTTTAGATAACAGAGACATAATAGGCAGCTGCAAAAGGGCCCGTGAAAATCTTCCCCTTCCACAAGAAGGGGCAGAACGCCAGAGGGTCACGTCCCCGCCCATTCTCCGATAATTCGCAGCTATGGGACTTAGCGGTGTGTTGTGCTGAGGGTGCCAGTGGGCAGAATGGTGAATGCAGCTTTGGACAGGACTGGAGTATAATGGACGAACAGCACAAACAAGGGGTTTTCAAACTGACTCAAATTTAGACATTGAAATTATGTTCAGAAGGAGACCTTCGCTGAGTGCAGCTCTGGATGTGACTAGAGTATTAACGTGATGTAACTTCTACACTGAATCAGAAAAGCAAATACATGGGGAACCTACCCTGTAATATGGGCAGCCAGGACGCATCGCCCCATAGAGGTCATGCATGACCATCGCCAGTCTATAGGGGGTGATGTTGCACTAGTGGAGCTCCTGCTAGGGTTGCACCCAGCAGCGTCTGATTTAAATACTACAACTCTCACCATGCACAACACCTTCTGAAAGCCTTGGGAATAACATGTTGGTAGAACTGAGAATGCAGCTTTGGATGTGACCGGAGTAAAGAATACTTAAACTAAGATGAACGATGCAAAGTATTGACAGTGACATCAGGTTATTTCTAATCACACAACAAGCTCCTCAAAGGGGTTGCCTGGATTTCAAGTACCCCTGTTAGGGGCTTCACAGATAACAGGGGGCATCTCCCATGGGGTGACTATAAAGACCTCTTTGGAGGACCCAGCAGAAACCATGCATTAAAGAACCTGATCATTGATTTCAATGAGAACTGTGCAGTTCTTTATTTCTCCTGTGGTGGCGCTGCAGGGGAACGATACTTGGTGCCAAGTTCCCCATAGGTGATCGCTGAGGATTCCTGACCGCAGGAGTCAGACACCCTCTAATACAAGACTCTCTAATACATGGACCGGCCAAAAGGTACGGCCCCTTAAATGAGATTGTAATCCTACAATATATGTCCGTACACTGGCGTAACTATAGGGGTCGCAGTTGCGACCGGGCCCCTAAGCCCCCATGCCAGTGGTGCTCTACTTTTCTCTTTACAGGATGCAGTGCATCTTATAAAGGGAATACTAGTGAGCGCTTCCATAATGGAAGCGCTTGCTAGTATGAAGGAGGAGGGGGGGTGAAGCGCCGGTAGCGCTCACTTTCTACTAACCTCATAGAGGTGGGTGTTGTGGAGGACTTTTGTTCAGTCTCAGTAGTGGGTAGAATGTAGTGGCCAGAAGGAGGTCTGTGACGTCACTGGTCACGTGACAAACCCCGACTGCAGGAGCTTGTGGAAGGAGGAGGGGCTGTGTGTGTTGGCCAGCAGCCCAGTGAGGAAGGATGTCAGACCTGGACTACACAGAGCTTCATGGAGAGCAGGTAAGGGGCAACATATGGAGCTTGTATATGAGGGGGCAGGTGGTGCACTCAGGGGCAGTGGGGTTCAAGTGGAATCTGGGGCAATTACAGGGGTTTATAGTACAGATCTGGGTGTATTTTTGAGGCCATGGGGGCGGGCTTTATGGGGTTGTAACTCTGTGAGGGGGCATGTGGTGTATTCTGGGGGACATGGGGGGCTTTATGGGGGTGTATATCTGTGGAGGGGGGCATGTGGTGTATTCTGGGGAACATGGGGGGCTTTATGGGGTGTATATCTGTGGAGGGGGGCATGTGGTGTATTCTGGGGACATGGGGGCTTATGGGGTGTATATCTGTGGAGGGGGGCATGTGGTGTATTCTGGGGGACATGGGGGGCTTTATGGGGTGTATATCTGTGGAGGGGTTTTCAAGTTTGGCGTAGAAGGTTCGGGTTATCTAAGAATTCCGTTACGACGGACTATAATGTATGGTCCTTGGTAAAGGAATCCATAATGGAATTCTTAGATAACCCGAACCTTGTATGCCAAACTTGAAAACAGAAGTTCGCTCAGCATTACCTATATGCACATGGGCGCAAAATAACCAATTAAAGTCTATGAGGCCGGTCACATGGCTGTTTCTTTAGCGGCCAAAGAATAGCGGCTGTTAGAAAGTAGGACATGTCGTGGGATTAGGTGTTTTGTTATTTTTGGGCAGCGTTAGAGGCGTGGCCTAGTACAAAAAAATTTGCCAAGCGCACATAGTGTCCCTCATTCCTCTTTTCAAAAGTTGGGAGGTATGCCGCTGTGCCCTGACTGCCTGCAGCATCAGGACGTACAGAGCGCACTCTGACCGGACGCTGCAGGAGGTCAGGTGACTGCAGCGCGGGGAGACAGCCAGGACAGGGAGAAGAGCGGTAGAAGAGGTAAGTTTATTTATTTGTTTTATTGTCTGATCTTAGGTCTGATATTGGGGGCCAAAAGAGGGTTGTGGTCTGATATGGGTGCCAGAAGGGGGAGTCTGATATGGGTGCCAGAAGGGGGAGTCTGATATGGTGCCAGAAGGGGGTCTGATTTGGGGGTCTGATTAGGAGCTTGAAGAGTCTGAAGGGGGGGTCTGATTGGGGGTTTGGGGTCTAATGGGGTTCTGGAGATGGGGGGGTCTCATCTAGGTTTGATATGGAGATTTGATCTGAAAGGTAAGGGGGGTATTGCTTTTCTGTGTGGTGGGGGGGGGGGCAGTATGGGGCGTTAAGAAGGTGAGAGGATGATGGAAAAGTAGGAAAGTAAGATGACTGTTTGTTAAACTCTGCAGAGACGAGGCACTGCTGAAAGAAGTCACCATGGCGGTCTGGTCTGATAAGAGAAGAAGAGGAAAGAAAACGTCATCAGAGAAGAGAAGTCACTGGATGTAAGAGGTACAGATGTGGGGATGTATGACTCTGTATGCTCTGTAGCGCTGTATGCAATGTGTTCAAAGTATGTCTTTAAAGGGGTTGTCTGTTTTTTTATTTTGTACGAGCGCTGCCTTCTCTGCTCTGTTTACTTCTTATCACTGCAAATGCTACAGTGAGCAAGTGAACAGAGCAGAGAAAGCAGCTCTCATATGAGCTCTGCCTCTCTTCAAACAGCTGATCGTCAGGGTGCCGGAGGACCCCAGCCGATCTGATATTGATGACCTGTCCTGAGGATAGGTCATCAGTACTAAACAGAGGACGACCCCTTTAACAGTAGGACTGGAGGGAAGGGGTTAGGTTGAGAATTTGGCATGGGGGTGCGTTTCAATATTTGCCTCGGGCAGCAGAAAAGCTAGATGCACCAGCGCTTAGTGAGGAAGGGGGGGGCCCAAGCTGAACTGTTGCACCAGGGCCCATGAGCCTTTAGCTACGCCCCTGTGTGCGTACATTTAGCATTGGCAAAGGCTGTTCTTGATGGGCACATCTTTTAAGTGGGACTAAGGTCCTAAACCATGAAAACCATCCCCCCAACCATTCAGAAAGGAGATGTTCTCCTAGTATCCACCAAACCCAGACCACCGGGTGCGATTCATTCCTCCAGAAATCACATCTGCACTGCGCAAGGGTCTAAAGGTGTTGGCTTTACATCAGTGCAGCTGCCTCTTGGCATTGTGCACTCAGATTTTGCAATCTGCAGTCCACAAGCTGCAGTCCACAAGTCTCCATCTCCGAAGCTCCTTTTGGACAGTTCTCAAATAAACGCTATAGACCATAGTCTAATCGAACCTGATAGTCCTAAACTTATCTACCATTATCTTACTATCTTAACTTGCTCAGAGCCACTTGATAGAAAAAACAAGGCGTCTTATGATCTCGTTCCCTCATCTGCTTTCCTCCATACGGTCTCCAGGCAGGAAACAAATACCAAATTCTGCTCGGTATAATTGTAAACAAGTGCGTCCCCTGGGCCGGTGGTAACCCATAGAGAGGGCCCAGAGCTTCATCAGCGCTGCTCAGGAACAGCATTTACATCAGCTAACTTCCAACCACATTATGTAATCCTGCAAGAGTCACCAGCGGTTACTGAACTCAGCCTCACTGTAATGGAGATGTAGAGCAGTGACTGGCTATATCCGGATATCTGGGGAGGGTTGAGGAGACCATCAGCTGCGGTCCCAGAATGCAACGAAGAGTATACATCAGACTATTGCACAATGATTGCTACGTGCAGGCGCTGAATAAGCAGGGGGTGACGTGTGGATACATTATTGCTAACAACTCTAAATCTGAAAATATTTATAGGAGAATCCCAGCCAATACTTGTCCAGGGCACTGTCCCCCAAACGCAGGCCATTACCTTACTACTCCTGTAGGAAGGCTCCTCTTTGCATCCAGGTGCCACTGCAACTGATGTCTGGAGACGAAGAGAAGCTTAATCTGCAGAAAAGCTAGGAATGAGGAGAAGTGAATAATCAAATGGGTCTGAGAAGGGTCTAAATTTTGGAATGTGGGGTCTGGATATGGAGGTCTGACCTGGAGTATGGTCTGAGGTCTGAATATTGTAGTCTAGGGGCTTAATATGGAGATTCAAATTATGGGGTTTGGTACTGGGGTATGGTCAGGTTTGCATCACCAATGAGGCTAGGTGAGGCGATCGCCTCAGGCAGCACCAGGTAGGGGCAAGAGGGGGGCAGCCGAAGGGCCATGGGCTGAAGGGAAAGGGTTAGGTTAAGAAATTGGCATTGGAAATGGAGGGGAGCCGTTTCAGTTTTCGCCTCAGGCAGCAGAAAGGCTAGATGCACCCCTGGGTATGGTCTGAGGAATGACTATCGAGATCTGATTTGTGGAGTTCGTTCTGGGGTCTAAATTTATGTTTTGAGGTCTGAATTATAGGTTTTGGTCTGGGGCATGGTCTGAGGGCGGACTATTGAGGTGAGAGGTGAGAATGATAGGGTTTATTCTGGCGTCTGAATTATGGAGTTTTGTCTGGGGTATGGTCTGAAGTCTTAATTATTAGGTTTGTTTTGGGGTCTGAATTATGGGTTTTGGTCTGGGGCATGGTCTGAGGTCTCACTATTGGTGTTAAGATCTGGGGTCTGAATCATTGGATTTGGTCAGGGGTGTGAATAATGGGGATTATTGTGTGGTTTCAACTATGGGTTTTGGTCTGGGGCATGGTCTGAGGTCTGACTACTCTGGTGTCTGAATATTAAGATCTAGGGTCTGAATTATAGGATCTGGTCAGAGTGTGAATGATGGGGATTGTTGTGTGGTTTGAATTATGGGGTTTGGTCCGGGGTCTGAATATTAATATATGAATTATGGTGTTTGTTCTGGGGCCTAAATTATGGGCCCTATCCCCCAAAACTTTGAGTCGATAAAGCCTTGATAACTCAAAAAAAAAAATGAAATTTTAACAGCAAATGGCATCTGAGCTCACTTTTGCAGGCAGTCCTCTCCCTCTATACGGTCCTCACGGTAAGGTCCTTGTAATGAGAACAATATACACGGACTATTTAGAATAGAGTCCATATTCTGGCAATCTTCACCCCAAGACAGCCTTCAACAGTCTCTACCCCATAACAAACCACATCCTGTCAAGTCCAAGGTGTCCCTGGAGTCCTAACTGTTAAAGAACTCCTGCAAAAATTTTTATTCTCTGACCTGTTAGAAAGGTTCATGATGTAATCTGTAGTGAATGTAATCTTCTTATCAGAGACTGTATTTGTGAGCTATCCCCTCTCTTCTAATTGTAGCTGTGTCATGTGACCAACTCCCTAACCTCCAACTGACCCAGGACAGGAAGCCAGTTACTGTTCTATTCATTCCTATAAGACTCAGAGTTATTAGGCCCCCATAGGAATACATAGAGAAATAGACTTCCTGTCCACACATAAGATGCTGTGTTATCTGGTGAGTCTGATTCCTGGTCACATGACACAGATGAGAAACATCAGGGAGATATAACTCAAAAATACAGACACTGGTAAGAAAATGACATTCACTACAGATTACATCATGTACATTTCTAACAGTTCAGAGAACAACATTTTTTGCAGGAGTTCTTCTTTAAATCTGCATTGTTATGTAGTGATACCCAACTTCCAGGGGTACTCTAGTGTGGCCATATTGTTTTTTTTTTACAATAGAAGAAACTTAGTGATTTTAGGTGGTGCCCTTTAATACACTCGGTGGAAATGAAGAAACCAGCTCAATATAATCTATTACATACCTTACACGAACATCTTCATTACCTCTTAATACGCTGGATGACCCCACGTGCAGGAAGCCAAAATTCCTGAGGGTACACTTATCTTTTAGAGGAACCGTGCCAAGACAGATCCACCGTTCTCCGAGTGTTTGCCTAAGATCACGGTCTGTTTACCGAGTCATGGAGAATTGCACAAGCCATTTGGCACACAATGACCCATTGTAGAGTGTGCAAAACAAAAATAATGGATTGTGAGCAGCCCCTTCCCATCCTTCTTACACATCTTGGCTTGGTTATGTTTGCTGGTTGGCCCTGATGTCAACGGCCGGGAACAAAGAGACAGGCATGATATACTCTGCAAGTTGTAGAAGCCGTCCCACCTAAAACGTAAACATGATTTCTCTTGACCTATAAAAACACAGGTGGGCTTCAACCAAAGGCCATTCTTAAACATGGGGGACATATTTGGGTGGTCATAGAGGAGATCATACCAATGGTCTATTCCATTTTGGAAACCATGAGATGGTTGGCAAAGGAGGGCAGTATTGCACCTCAGGACTGTCCTAATACTTATTTATGGGTTTCTGGAGTACAGTGGAACCAAGAATCAGCCTACAGCTTGAAAATGGTTGGCAAGAGGCAGTAAAGCCTACTGCTGTCTGATGTTTCCGGGAGCCTTTGGTGGTTCCGTAACCTGGTGGTCTTTAGAAGGTTAGAGGCTTGTCCTACAAGAAATCAGAAGGGACCTGGTGCCTTTCAATAAGTCAGTCACCAAAGAAGGCCCAAAAAATAACCTATGAATAGATGGTAGGTATCCTCTTTACTCTGATCACCGGGAGCAGACAGATGTCTTACTAAAAGTCTACTCAAGATCTCCATGTTTCTCCCAACTGTATAAATGGAACGGCATACATTCTCAAAGAAACAGAAAGCTAAGTAACCCCTATTTCTGAAAAGGTTGGCGCCATGTCAATTCAGTTTACTATCTCTTCATTTGACTTGAACCCAAATCAAGTCTAGTATGGAAGGACCAAGGTCAAGATTTTATGGTTGATTTTTCTCATGTGATCATAGACATTCCCTGGGATCCTGAGAAACCACATTTAGATACACAAAGAGGCACGACAACAGAAAGCCAAGTCATCCCCAACTCCTAGCAGTTGGCACCAAGTCAGTACTTTTTTTGTAGTATGTACTTGTTGGACATGAACCCAACTCAAGTCTAGTACAGAAGGACCAAGGTCAACAAGAAGGTCAAATTATGGTGACTTCCTGTGATCATGGATTTTCCTGGGATCCTGAGAAAACTCACCTAGAAACATAATGTATCATATTCACCTAGAAACAGAAAGCCAAGTCACCCCAATCTCCAATTACTTGGCACCATGTCAATACAATTTTACTACATTCTTATTTGACTTCAACCTAACTCAAGTCTAGTACGGAGGGACCAATCTCTACAAGAAGGTTGGAATCTTACGGCTGACTTCACTTCCTGGGATCCTGAAAAACCTCATCAGATACCTATAGAAACACAATATATTCTCCAAAAAACAGAAGCCACATCTACCCCGTTCTGATAAGTTGGTGCCAAGTCAATAAAATTTTACTCAAGTCTTGTACAGAAGGATCAAGGTCAACAAGAAGGTCAAATTATGGTGACTTCCTTTGATCATGGACTTTCCTGGGATCCTGAGAAAACTCATCCAGATACGCCTAGAAACATAATGTACCATATTCACCTACAAACAGAAAGCCAAGTCACCCCAATCTCCAATTACTTGGCACCGTGTCAATACAATTTTACTACATTCTTATTTGACTTCAACCTAACTCAAGTCTAGTATGGATGGACCAATGTCTACAAGAAGGTCGGATTGTTATGGTTGACTTTACTTCCTGGGATCCTGAAAAACCTCATCAGATACCTATAGAAACACAATATATTCTCCAAAAAACAGAAAGCCACATCTACCCCGTCTCCGATAAGTTGGTGCCAAGTCAAAATTTTTTTTACCATGTCCTTGTTGGACATGAACCCAACTCAAGTCTAGTACAGAGGGCCACAGTCAACAGGAAGGTTGAATTCTTTGGTTCACTTCTTCTGATCATGGACTTTCCTGGGATCCTGAAAAGTATCATTAGATACATATAAAATCCAAATATATTCTCCAAGAAACAGACAGCCATTTCACCCCCCCCCCCCATCTCCAAGAAGTTGGTGCCAAGTCAATAAAATTTTACTATGTCCTTGTTGGACATGAACCCAACTGAAGTCTAGTACAGAAGGACCAAAGGTCAACAAGAAGGTCAAGTTATGGTGACTTCCTGTGATCATGGACTTTCCCGGGATCCTGAGAAAACTCACCCAGAAACATAATGTACCATATTCACCAAGAAACAGAAAGCCAAGTCACCCCAACCTTCAAGAACTTGGCACTACGTCAAACAATTTTACTACATTCTTATTTAACTCAAGTCTAGTATGTAAGGAACAAACCTCTACAAGAAGGTTGGATTGTTACAGTTGACTTTACTTCCTGGGATCCTGAAAAACCTCATCAGATACCTATAGAAACACAATATATTCTCCAAGAAACAGAAAGGCACGTCAACCCCATCTCCGAGAAGTTGGTGCCAAGTCAATAAAATTTTACTATGTCCTTGTTGGACATGAACCCAAGTCAAGTCTAGTACAGAAGGACCCAGGGTCAACAGAAAGGTCGAACCTCTATGGTTCACATGCTTATGATCATGGACTTTCCTGGGGTCCTGAGAAACCTCATCCAGATCCTCCTGCTCTTCAGGGAATGTCTCTATTGTTTGCTATAATTAAAAATAAAGTGCAGAATGCCGCTGGTATTAGAACAGAAATGTAATATGTCGAAACAAGTTCCTGGGCTGGAGACTCAAAGCCTCTGTTGTCCTAGGGAGTGAGAGAGCATATTTCTCTCCACTGAGTAGAGAGACGGGAGATAAGAAGCAGGAAACCCTTGCAAAGAGTTGGCACCAGTTCCCTCAACTCCCAGATAAGAAGCATGCAGGAATAGCAGTGCTGGCCGTGTTCTTACTCAATGTTACACAAGCTGCGTCTGGTGTGTCAGGCCACATCTCCAGCCCCGGCTCCATGCTGGAATACTCAGGGTATAAATAGGAACAAAAAAAAACAACACTGGGAAATAGTAACGAGATTCTAAGCAATGACGGAAACGGGATAGAAATATCCAGATAATCATATTGAGGAACGTTCCATGATGGTGGCGAGGGGGTAAACGCATAACCCAGGGGGCAAGCTATTTTTGCAAGTCTTCAGCCAGAAGATGAAGGGAAAGGGTCACGTAGCTGGGACCTCCACAAAAATACTCTTTTTTTTTTTTTTCCTCCTTACTCTTTATTTTTTGCAGGGAACACTAGGTTCCACATACAACCATTGATTTCAATGGCCCATAGATTGGGTTTTGGCCTTACTTCAAAATGTCTTGATATTCCCTGCTTGTTCAGTGTCTGGTAATTTTGCATCCCTTGTATACTGTATGGTTATCCTATTTTATTATTATTATACTGGATTATAGGAGAGCAGCTTAACTGTTTGGGTTTGGGGATATGTGTCTGTCAACAAACTTGCTGACTGGTTTCCAATTGCAAACAAAGCAGAATTATAACTGCAGCTCTGGAGCATAGCTGTTATCACTAGATGGCGCTGTATGACTTCTCTCTGAATTCCTGTGTCATGCTCCACCCCTCTCTCAAGCCTTAGAATAACAGAGGATTCCTTTAAAGGAACACTTCCGGGCCTGAGGAGGCGGAGCATGACACAAAGGTTCACCCAAAACCACTCCCTGTGTCATGCTCCACCCCTCTCTCAAGCCTTAGTATAACAGAGGATTTCTTTAAGGAACGCTCCAGTCCTGAGGAGGCGGAGCATGACACAAAGGTTCACCAAAACCACAAAAGTTCATGCTCCACCCCTCTCTCAGGCCTTAGAATAACAGAGGATTCCTTTAAAGGAATGCTCCGGGCCTGAGGAGGCGGAGCATGACACAAAGGTTCACCAAAACCACTCCCTGTGTCATGCTCCACCCCTCTCTCAGGCCTTAGAATAACAGAGGATTTCTTTAAAGGAACGCTCCAGTCCTGAGGAGGCGGAGCATGACACAAAGGTTCACCAAAACCACTCCTGTGTCATGCTCCACCCTCTCTCAGGCCTTAGAATAACAGAGGATTTCTTTAAAGGACTCTCCAGTCCTGAGGAGGCGGAGCATGACGCAAAGGTTGTGTCATGCTCCACCCCTTCAGCGTTCTGCACTAGACATGATGCGTGTAATAAATTGTCGGGAGTGTTCCTTTAATTTTGGGATGAAGTGATAGGCCTAGAAGTCATCTTGCATGCCGCCAGTGTTTTTTAAGGGGGCTCCATGGTAATATGTGCATTTATTAAAAAGTTTCTAGTTACGTGCGTGCTCCCTGTGCACTGGGGCATGGGACGTGAATGGTTAAATCTGCACACGTAAACCAGTTGAGAAACCTCCCGCAGAGCCAGGATGCGGCAGTTTCTGTAAGATGTGAAACTATTGGGTGTGAGATGTTTAGGCACACAGAGCGGCAGCAGCTGCAGAGCCGGGCGACGGCACAATGCTCTGCGGACAATGCGGCGAGACGCTAAGCCTGGGCTCATTTCAGGCTGCAGCTGCCCCCCCGAATACATATTCATGACCTGAAGTATTTAGGCCAAAGTACAAAAAAGAGGAAAAAGAAGGAAACGTTTTCCCTCTTCTGGACCGAGATGCAACATTTTCCACATAACACACTGCGGGAGGGGATTCACTGACATCCTGGGGGTTTCAGGTCTCATACAAGAAATATTCTCCGAAACATAAACCAGTGACATTCCTTCAATCTCAATAGATGCAGAATTCATTTTAGAGGAAATTTTCTGTGCAAGATCCACCCAAGAAGCAGCCAAGTCACCCCCATGGCAAGACAAATGCTAAAAATTTTATATCTGCAGCCGCCACCAGGGGGAGCTGCCTGCAAACGATTTATACAGAACCCAGCTAAGTCAATGGGAGCAGTACATTTACAGTGAGCTCCCTCTAGTGGTGGCTACTGGTAAACTCAGGGTTTTGTGGCTATAACAAGGGCGCTAAAATGCAGCCTTTATTTGGAAACCAGGGCTCTGGGAATCCTGTCGATCCTATGATGTAATAATGGGAAATTAGCGAAAAAATCTGGCCCTAAATAAAAAATAAAGTTAATGTCCCTTTAAAAAAAAAAAATATTTCAGAGTTCCTGTCACCAGCTTTCTGTAGGCAGCTTATATAAAGGGCTTTACGCAGCAGGGGGTGACAATCAGCAAAGGACAAAGCTCTTCCCAGAGCTCTAGAAGGGGTGCTAATACTTTTGCAATAGACTGTAATTTGATGATGATTCGCTGCATCATTCAGGTAAATATGTGATGTACCCACGGTTTACACCCCGGCACCCGTATATGATGGCATCTTACATATGCAAATGATGTACACTTTGCATCATGGGTAATACCGTCACCTCCACAAATGTCAAAATACCCCAAATTATCAGCCTCCTGGGGGCAGTTCAACAGAACTGGGTGCCATTACTGAGGCGCTACGTGCCTCATGCCTCATAAATTAAAATAAGAGGCTGTATATTTCAAGCCAGAGCCAAAACCAAAGCCAGTATTAAAGGATAGCTCCAACTAAAGCTGGATCTCTAGTTTATAATGTTACACCCAGTCCCCACCCTTTCATTATGGTTTCATAAGGAGAGATGTTCCTGATCTGTGAATTATTTTTGTTGGTAAACTGCTGATCCTGTCGCTTTAAGAGCAGAAAGTAGGCGGGACTTACAGTGACCACCCTGCCAGCAGAGATAAAGACTTATGGAGGATGTTCCCCCAAAACAAACACTTTTTTCCTAAAGATCAAAACCAAAATTTCTAAAATTCAGGGCAGATTCAGAAGAAAGGTAATTGTACCCAGAATGGCATGTTCACTTATAGGTGGAGTTACCCTTTAAGATTTCCTATGTACATGTGAATGGCTAGATATACTCCTCAGGTCTCGGCTTGTCAGGTTGTTAATGTGATTCCTAACCTCCATGTTCAGGATGAGGCCCCAACACCAGAAGAAATGCTTATGAATTGAGTCACCTTTGGGTTCAGATCTCAGCAATCAGAGACCTCAGAAATGCTTTATTTTCTGAATCCCAGCGGTCGAGAACAATGAACCCATTATATATTGGAAGGCAGGGCAGGTGAGGGCGGAGGTAATCTCACAATACCATCCGGGCCCCATCATGAAATATGTGCATGTCAGGGACACGTATGAGCCACAAGCAGCGTAATGTGCAGATGATAGGTCATTATACAGGTTATACAGTGAAGGACCCTGCTCCTTCCACTATGTAACTCTCAGCCTGTGACCTCCCACAATCTCAGCACACTCCTCTCCTGAAATACTCTGTGCTGCTGGGAGGACCCTGCTCCTTCCACTATATAACTATCGGTCTATGACCTCCCACAAGATCAGCACACTCCTCTCCTGAAATCCTCTGTGCTGCTGGGAGGACCCTGCTCCTTCCACTATGTAACTCTCAGTCTATGACCTCCCACAAGATCAGCACACTCCCCTCTTGAAATACTCTGTGCTGCTGGGAGGACCCTGCTCCTTCCACTATATAACTATCGGTCTATGACCTCCCACAAGATCAGCACACTCCTCTCCTGAAATCCTCTGTGCTGCTGGGAGGACCCTGCTCCTTCCACTATGTAACTCTCAGTCTATGACCTCCCACAAGATCAGCACACTCCTCTCCTGAAAATACTCTGTGCTGCTGGGAGGACCCTGCTCCTTCCCCTATGTAACTCTCAGTCTGTGACCTCCCACAAGATCAGCACACTCCTCTCCTGAAATCCTCTGTGCTGCTGGGAGGACCCTGCTCCTTCCACTATGTAACTATCAGCCTATAACCTCCCACAAGATCAGCACACTCCTCTCCTGAAATGCTCTGTTGCTGCTGGAAACCCTGCCCCTTATACCACTGCCAGTCACCTCTGAGGATATCTCAATATTAAAAGCCCTTGAAGACCCCTTTAAAATCGCCAAATCTGCAAATGATATAATGAGTATGGGTGGTCTTTCAACTCCCCCCCCCAAAGGCAGAAGTTGGGGAAGAGAAGGATCGGGGGTGTTGGATTTCAACATGCCCAATCCTTTTGTTCTTAGGAGATAGGCTACTCCACTCCCCCTATTTTGAAGACATGCATACTCGGCCAAGCCGAGAGTGCACGTGTATGAGGGGCTCAGGAGAGGCTGCTGGTGGCCACCATAGTATGAACCGTCCCTCTCACAGGGCCTCCGAGACCGGGTCCTGGCCTCCAGCCACCAGCAGCTTACAATATATGAATAGAGGAGGCAGTGTGGGCAGACTGGCATCCAGGTGAGCCTGTGTCATCACAGGATAAAGATACTTGAGATGCCTCCTCAGAAGCTGACGTCTGTGCCCCGAGGGCCGGGAGAGCTCAACGCTCCATTTACAAATTGCCCTTGAGATTCTGTCGCTGGCCCCAGAGCAATAAACTGTGAGGAAGGAGGTTAATCCTCCGCCTGCTGAGCCTGAAATGCGTCTCCTGACGACCTCGGAAGATACTTGGGCCGTTCCTAACAGGAGGCCGCATGCCCAAAAACATCACCCCTAGCTGGCTCTCAGGTCAAGCAAATTTCCTGCAACTTCTATTGCACTGCAGGCCGCGTACGCCTCTGTATATTACACCATCACACTGGCCTTGGATGTAGCAGAGCCGGGTTGTACACGTTCAAATATTTTGGTTGTTCCTATGCCTGCCCCGGGACAGGGAAAGAAATGCTCAATTTATTTCTAGGAATCTGTGAAGAAGGAATTTACTTTATACAACCCTCCCATTATTGCTCTGAAAACCTTGTATAAGTATAAGTAAACCTGTAGGGGGCGCTTTGATCAGGTCTGATCTACTTGCATGTATATACAGATCCACTCTCCTCCAGTCACATCCAAAGCTGCGTTCTGATTTCCTGCATTTCCCTGGCACCCTCTGCTGGTTCAGTGTCTGCACAGGTAATACTCTGCTGTGGAGCACTGTGGGAGATGTAGGCATTATATAGTCCTAAGAGAAGTCATCCCACAGAAAAGTCACTTACCCGAATTTTAATGACTCTCGTCTTGGATCCACAAGTCTTCTTAAGCAGCATTTTCTGAAAGAAAGGAAATCAGGTTAGATTTACATGAAGATGACGAGGGACAGACAATATTGCTGCAAATTATGGACACCTCTCCAAACACAAAAAAATACCTAAAACAAGAGTGGGATCATGTGAAAAATTACTATCTACTATCCCTGGGATCTAGTGTGTTAACAGCATAATCCCTGGTGGTCTAGGGCAGCAAAGGTTTAACTCTAAGTAAGTTGTCCTGGTTTAGAAAAATATGGCTGTTTTCTTCCAGAAACAGCGACACACTTGTCCACAGACTGTATCTGGAACTGCCACTTAGTACCGTTCAAGATGCTGAACTGCAATACCAGAAATAACCTGTGGACTGGGGCGGTGCTGTTTTTGGAATCCTGGACAAGCCCTTTAAGCATCCCTGGTGCAGTAGTAAGGGGTTAATGTCAAGAGGCCTATAGTAAGGGGTTAATGTAAGGAGGAGTAGAGTAGTAAGGGGTTAATGTAAGGAGGCCTAGAGTGGTAAGGGGTTAATGTAAGGAGGCCTAGAGTGGTAAGGGGTTAATGTAAGGAGGTCTAGAGTAGTAAAGGGTTAATGTAAGGAGGCCTAGAGTGGTAAGGGGTTAATGTAAGGAGGCCTAGAGTGGTAAGGGGTTAATGTAAGGAGGCCTAGAGCAGTAAAGGGTTAATGTAAGGAGGCCTAGAGTAGTAAGGGGTTAATGTAGGAGGTCTAGTAGTAGTAAGAGGGTAAGTAAGGGTTAATGTAAGGACTAGAGCAGTAAAGGGGTAAAGGGAGCCTAGAGTGGTAAGGGGTTAATGTAAGGATGCCTAGAGCAGTAAAGGGTTAATGTAAGGAGGCCTAGAGTAGTAAGGGGTTAATGTAAGGAGGTCTAGAGTAGTAAAGGGTTAATGTAAGGAGGCCTACAGTGGTAAGGGGTTAATGTAAGGATGCCTAGAGCAGTAAAGGGTTAATGTAAGGAGGCCTAGAGTGGTAAGGGGTTAATGTCAGGAGGCCTAGAGTAGTAAGGGTTAATGTCAGGAGGCCTAAAGTAGTAAGGGTAATGTCAGGAGGCCTAGAGTAGTTAGGGGTTAATGTAGGAGGTAGAGTAGGGGTTACTGTAAGGGGCCTAGAGTAGTAAGGTGTTATGTAAGGAGGCCTAGAGTAGTAAGGGGTTAATGTAAGGAGGCCTAGAGTAGTAAGGGGTTAATGTCAGGAGGCCTAAAGTAGTAAGGGGTAAATGTCAGGAGGCCTAGAGTGTAAGGGGTTAATGTAAGGAGGTCTAGAGTAGTAAGGGGTTACTGTAAGGAAGCCTAGAGTAGTAAGGGGTTAATGAAGGAGGCCCTAGAGTAGTAAGGGTTAATGTAAGGAGGCCTAGAGTAGTAAGGGGTTAATGTAAGGAGGCCTAGAGTAGTAAGGGGTTAATGTAAGGAGGCCTAGAGTAGTAAGGGGTTAATGTAAGGAGGCCTAGAGTAGTAAAGGGTAAATGTAAGGAGGCCTAGAGTAGTAAGGGGTAAATGTAAGGAGGCCTAGAGTAGTAAGGGGTTAATGTAAGGAGGCCTAGAGTAGTAAGGGGTTAATGTAAGGAGGCCTAGAGTAGTAAGGGGTTTAATGTAAGGAGGCCTAGAGTAGTAAGGGGTTAATGTAAGGAGGCCTAGAGTAGTAAGGGGTTAATGTAAGGAGGCCTAGAGTAGTAAGGGGTAAATGTAAGGAGGCCTAGAGTAGTAAGGGGTTAATGTAAGGAGGCCTAGAGTAGTAAGGGGTTAATGTAAGGAGGCCTAGAGTAGTAAGGGGTTAATGTAAGGAGGCCTAGAGTAGAGTTAGTAAGAGGGTAAATGTAAGGAGGCCTAGAGTAGTAAGGGGTTAATGTAAGGAGGCCTAGAGTAGTAAGGGGTTAATGTAAGGAGGCCTAGAGTAGTAAGGGGTTAATGTAAGGAGGCTAAGTAGTAAGGGGTTAATGTAAGGAGGCCTAGAGTAGTGAGGGGTAAATGTAGGAGGCCTAGAGTAGTAAGGGGTTAATGTAAGGAGGCCTAGAGTAGTAAGGGGTAAATGTAAGGAGGCCTAGAGTAGTAAGGGGTTAAATGTAAGGAGGCCTAGAGTAGTAAGGGGTAAATGTAAGGAGGCCTAGAGTAGTAGGGGTTAATGTAAGGAGGCTAGAGTAGTAAGGGGTTACTGTAAGGAGGCCTAGAGTAGTAAGGGGTTACTGTAAGGAGGCCTAGAGTAGTAAGGGTAATGTAAGGAGGCCTAGAGTAGTAAGGGGTTAATGTAAGGAGGCCTAGAGTAGTAAGGGGTAAATGTAAGGAGGCCTAGAGTAGTAAGGGGTAAATGTAAGGAGGCCTAGAGTAGTAAGGGGTAAATGTAAGGAGGCAATCATTGCCAGTGAACTTGATATTCAGCCTCCTCCACCTAGTGGCCAGGCAGCAAATAGGGGCAGGTATCCATCTTTCTTTAAATCCATCATGGCGAGCACCCCTTCTTGGTGAAGTCTCCCTGCTCCCAAATCTATGAAAAGATATAGCGTGCGACTCGGTGTAACCATCAGGACATGTACATCATCCTGCAGAGCAGTGGGGAAGCGGGTGTCACAACATGGAAGGGCCCTGACATAGACCACTGCCTCCCTGCACTACGTGGAGCCTGTACAGAAGCTTCCTGTTTATACGAGCCGCAGCACATACTGTACGGCCCAAGAACACGGCTCCTGCTCCAAGATGACGAAGACAGGAACGA
>ONZH01030732.1:0-22717 GCA_900303285.1 Rhinella marina | reverse complement strand
TTTTTGGTATTTATGTGTACAGAGCTGTATGGGGGCTCATTTTTTGTGGGACGATCTGAAGTTTTTATTGATACCATTCTGGGGTGTGTATGACTTTTTGATCACTTTTTATTTAATTTTTTTTAGAAAAAAAAAGCGACAAAAAAAAGCAAATCGCCATTTGGACACTTTTTTCCGCCACAGAATTCGCCGTATTGGAATTTTTTTTTTTTATATTTTAAAAGTACGGGCATTTTCGGTCAGGGTGATACCCATGATGTCTATATTTATTGTTATTTAGGTATTTATTTTTTAATTATACGGAAAGGGGGGTGATTTGAACTTTTATATCTTTTTTATTTTTTATTTCATTTTTTTTATTATTTTTTTTTACTATTTGAAAGCTCAAATATGGGCTGATATATTGTGGCTTTTTTTTTCTTTATGACCAATCAGGGATTTTCTAGACTCAGATAAATCCAAGAATTGCTCATCTCTTATCCTGGCCTGCCATCTAGTGGCCAGAATAAGAATTGCACTTTGAAAACTGTAATCCTCTCCAGCGAGGATTACAGTTTTCATATGGTGTACAGACACACTGATTGGCCACACGGGGTGTCTGTACACCTCCCGGAAGCAAACGCTTCCGGGTTCAGACGCAACTGGATGCCGTGATCACGTGTGATAACGGCATCTAAACGCCCAGGAAGACGCTGCCGATCTAGTAAGTAGCGGCAAGTCTCTGCTGTTAGAAACAGCAGAGACTTGCCGGCCATGACGCACCGCCGCACTTGCGAGCGGGCGCCATGTGCCCGCATCGCCCCAGCGCCGTACATGTACGGCGCTGGGAGTGTAAGGGTTAAATAAATACTATATGATTAGATTACAGTACCATTGCCGTCATTGCTGTCACTACCACCATTCTTACTATCATACTACCGCAACTACCATTAATTCTAATACATCCAGGTGAGGAGTGTGCCCATCTAACTGTTTTAGAACGTATCACTTTTCCTCTCAACGGCTAGGGGTAAGCCGCAGATTGGTGCACCTCCGGTCCATTGTCCAGAACTGATGAGCCACTATCTTTACCATTCAATACTGTGAGCCAGTATGACACGCAGATAACAGGCGTCGCTCTTAGAATCGCTGCACACTTTACGTATTTGAGCAGTTATGGGGCCAAAACTGACCAAATAACTGAAGTGTGAACTCAGCCTTACAGGTCAATGTTAGTGCCAGCTATAAAGAACCATGCAGAGGCCCATGATCCTACTATAGCGCGAAAGAGCGCACTACCTTTACACCAATTCACTGATTCCACATAGATTTTTACAGAACCTGTTCTATTAAATGCTTATACAAGCATTTAATAGAACAGGTTCGCAGCAGCATCAAGAGACCACAGAATGGCACAACGACAGTGTGGAGGTGGAAGTAGCATCAGGAGACCACAGAGTGGCACGACGACAGTGTAAAGGAGGATGTGGCAGCATCAGGAAGCCAAAGAGTGGCACGACAACAGTGTAGAGATGGAAGTAGCAGCATAAGGAAGCCACAGAGTGGCGCAACAACATTGTTTATGCAGCAGTAGCATCAGGAGACCACAGAGTGGTATGATGACAGTGTAGAGGTGGCAGTGGAAGCAGCTGTAGCATCAGGAGACGAGAGAGTGGCACGACGACAGTGTAGAGGTGGCAGTGGCAGCAGCTGTAGCATCAGGAGACGAGAGAGTGGCACAACGACAGTGTACAGGTGGCAGTGGCAGCAGCTGTAGCATCAGTAGACCACAGAGTGGCACGACAACAGAGATGGCAAGAGAAAAGTTCCCATCACCATTAATGTCTGTGCTGGAAAAATTGACGTAGAACAAGTGTCAACTGTTGTCAACTTTGACCTGCCTGTGACTGTAGAAGATCTGACAGAGTGGCACTACAACAGTGTGTAGGCGGCAGTGGCAGTAACATCAGGAGACCACAGAGTGGTACGACGACAATGTAAAGGTGGCAGTGGCAGCAGCTGTAGCATCAGGAGATGACAGAGTAGTACGGCAACAGTGTGGAGGTGGCAGTAGCATCAGGAGCAGCATACAGAGTGGCACGATGACAGTGTGGAGGTGGCAGTGGCAGCAGCTATAGCATCAGGAGACCACAGAGTGGCATGACGACAGAGATGGCAAGGGAAAAGTTCCCATCACCACTAATGTCTGTGCTGGAGGAATTGACGTAGAACGAGGGTCAACTGTTGTCAACTTTGACCTGCCTGTGACTGTAGAATGTCTGACAGAGTGGCACGACAACAGTGTGTAGGCGACAGTGGCAGTAGCATCAGGAGACCACATAGTGGTACAACAACAGTGTGGAGGCGGCAGTAGCATCAGGAGCAGCATACAGAGTGGCACGACGACAGATTGGCGACGTGTGAGGTGGCAGTGGCAGCAGCAATAGCATCAGGAGATTACAGAGTGGTATGACGTCAGTGTAGAGGTGGCAGTGGCAGTAGCTGTAGCATCAGGAAACGACAGAGTGGTACGATGACAGTGTGGAGGTGGCAGTAACATCAGGAGCAGCATACAGAGTGGCACGACGACAGTGTGGAGTTGGCAGTGGCAGCAGTTGTAGCACCACACAGTGGTAAGACGACAGTGTAGAGGAGGCAGTGGCACCACTAATAAACGCCGGAAGGTTTGACAATAAATAACGTTGGCGCTGTATGCCAACTAAAACTTTTTTTGCTACTAATACACGCTACAAAGGGCTATAATTTTACCCCTTAAAGGGAGTCTGTCACCTGAATTTCACCTACAGTGCCTTGCGAAAGTATTCGGCGCCCTGGAACTTTTCAACCTTTTGCCACATTTCAGGCTTCAAACGAAAAGATATAACATTTTAAATTTTTGGTGAAGAATCAACAACAAGTGGGTCACAATTGTGAAGTGGAACGAAATTTATTGGATCATTTAAACTTTTTTTGTAATAATGAAACTGAAAAGAGGGGGCGTGCAAAATTATTCATCCCATTTCCTTTCAGTTCAGAAAACTCACTCCAGAAGTTCATTGAGGATCTCTGAATGATCCAATGTTGTCCTAAATGACTGATGAAGATAAATAGAATCCATCTGTGTGTAATCAAGTCTCCATATAAAGGCACCTGCTCTGTGATAGTCTCAGGGTTCTGTTTAACCCCTTAAGGACCCTGCCATTTTTCACCTTAAAGGGTCTGAACCCGGACATACCCAGGTTTTGACTCCCGCAGCCCTCCTGAACAGGGCATCGGAGCATCTCATGCTCTGATGCCCTCCCTTGCCCTGCGCTGGAAAGGGCTCTTTTGTTTACAAACATTCACTGCCGGGCGGAAGGCTTCCACCGGGCAGTGAGTTCGGTGACGTCACCGGCCGTAATGGGCCGGCTTTAGCGCTGCCCTAGCTGTTTGAATCACTGCCGGGCAGAATCCTCCGCCTGGTAGAGCCCGGTACGTCACCGGAACCGGGCTAAATTCCTTTGCCCTGAGCTAATTAGCGCAGGGCAAAGGAGGGCATCGGAGCATAGGATGCTCCGATGCCCTGTTCAGGCGGGCTGCCTGGGTGAATTGAAAGGTATGTCCGGGTTCAGCTCTGAACCCGGACAACCCCTTTAAGGACCAGGCCATTTTTAGCAAATCTGACATGTCTCACTTTATGTGGTGATAACTTTAAAATGCTTTTACTTATCCAGGCCATTCTGAGACTGTTTTCTCATCACATATTGTACTTTATGACGGTGGTAAATTTGAGTCAAAATATTTCATTTTTATTTATAAAAAATACCAAATTTACCAAAAATTTAGAAAAATTAGGAAATTTCCAAATTTCTGTTTCTCTACTTTCAAAATACATAGTAATACCTCCAAAAATAATTATTACTTTACATTCCCCATATGTCCACTTCAGGTTTGGATCATTTTGAAAATGACATTTTATTTTTTTGGGACGTTAGGAGGCTTAGAAGTTTAGAACCAAATCTTGAAATTTTTCACAAAATTTCCAAAACCCACTTTTTAAGGACCAGTTCAGGTCTGAAGTCACTTTGTGAGGCTTACATAATAGAAACCACCCAATAATGGCCCCATTTTAGAAACTACACCCCTCAAGGTGTTCAAAACTGATTTTACAAACTTTGTTAACCCTTTAGGTGTTCCACAAGAATTAAAGGAAAATGTAGACAAAATTTCTGAATTCCACTTTTTTGGCAGATTTTCCATATAAATCAATTTTTTCTGGTAATAAAGCAAGGGTTAACTGCCAAACAAAAGTCAATATTTATTAGTTTACAGAAATGCCCCATTTGTGATCGTAAACTGCTGTACGGGCACACGGCAGGGCACAGAAGGAAAGGAATGCCATATGGTTTTTGGAGGGCAGATTTTGCTGGAAAAAATTTGTCATGTCACATTTGATGCACCCCCTAGAGTACAAACGCCAAAAAAGTGACCCCATTTTGGAAACTACGGGATAAGGTGGCAGTTTTGTTAGTACTATTTTAGGGTACACACAATTTTTGGTAGCTCTATATTACACTTTTTGTGAGGCAAGGTAACAAAAATACCTGTTTTGGCATTGTTTTTATTTTTTGTTATTTACAATGTTCATCTGACAGTTTAGATCATGTGATATTTTTATAGAGCAGGTTGTTACGGACGCGGCAATATCTAATATGTATACTTTTTTTATTTATTTAAGTTTTACACAATAATATTTTTGATGCACAAAAAAATCATGTTTTAGTGTCTCCATAGTCAGAGAGCTGTAGTTTTTTTATTTTTTGGGCAATTGTCTCAGGTAGGGGCTAATTTTTTGCGGGATGAGATGATCGTTAGATTGGTACTATTTTTGGGGGCATACGACTTTTTGATCGCTTGGTATTAAATTTTTTGTGATGAAAGGTGACAAAAAAGGTGGCTTTTTTTAGCACAGTTTTTATTTATTTATTTTTTTACGGTGTTGACGGGGCCAGGTGGATCATGTGATATTTTTGTAGAGCAGGTTGTTACGAACACGGCGATACCTAATATGTATATTCTTTATTTTTTTTCTATTTTTTACAATTTTATATGTGACTTTTTATGGGAAAAGGGCTTTTTTTATTGAAAATTTATTTTTTTATTGTTAAAAACACTTTTATTTTACTTCTTTTTTTAGTTTTTACTTATGTCCCACTATGGGAATTTAACATTACAGGGTCTGATCCATGTTCAATGCAGCATAATACATCTGTATTGTACTGCATTGACTATCAGTGTATTACACACTGTAATACACTGATAGTTTGCCTATGAGACCCAGCCTGTGGGCTGGGCCTCATAGGCCCCCGTAGCTGCCGGGCTCCTAAGCCTCTGAGAGGCTTGGGGTTGCCATGGCAACCATCAGCTTCCCGCGGTCGCAGTGCAGGGAGCCCATGGAACAGGTGAGGGAGTGTAAACCTCTCATATGCCGCGGTCAGCGCTGACCGCGGCATATGAGGGGTTAATCCACCGACATCGGCGTCATCACCGATGCTGGTGGATACAGCAGGGATCCAACTGTCAGTAACAGCCGGATCTCTGCTTCTAATGGGGGCACCCGGTATGGGGGGCAAGGAAGGACCCCTGGACAAGAATGTTCGTCCTGGGGCACTAAGTACCCGCAATTTAGGACGAGCATTCTCGTCCTGGGTCCTTAAGGTGTTAAAGCACAGAGAGCATCATGAAGACCAAGGAACACACCAGGCAGGTCCGTGATACTGTGGAGAGGTTTAAAGCCAGATTTGGATACCAAAAGATTTCCCAAGCTTTAAACATCCCAATGAGCACTGTGCAAGCGATCATATTGAAATGGAAGGAGTATCAGACCACTGCAAATCTACCAAGACGCGGCCGTCCCACTAAACTTTCATATCAAACAAGGAGAAGACTGATCAGAGATGCAGCCAAGAGGCTCATGATCACTCTGGATGAACTGCAGAGATCTACAGCTGAGGTGGGAGAGTCTGTCCATAGGACAACAATCAGTCGAACACTTCACAAATCTGGCCTTTATGGAAGTGGCAAGAAGAAAGCCATTTCTCAAAGATATTCATAAAAAGTCTCGTTTACAGTTTGCCACAAGCCACCTGGGAGACACACCAAACATGTGGAAGAAGGTGCTCTGGTCAGATGAAACCAAAATCGAACTTTTTGGAAACAATGCAAAACGATATGTTTGGCGTAAAAGCAACACAGCTCATCACCCTGAACACACCATCCCCACTGTCAAACATGGTGGTGGCAGCATCATGGTTTGGGCCTGTTTTTCATCAGCAGGGACAGGGAAGATGGTTAAAATTGATGGGAAGATGGATGGAGCCAAATACAGGACCATTCTGGATGAAAACCTGTTGGAGTCTGCAAAAGACCTGAGACTAGAACGGAGATTTATCTTCCAACAAGACAATGATCCCAAGCATAAAGCAAAATCTACAATGGAATGGTTCAAAAATAAATTTATCCAGGTCTTAGAATGGCCAAGTCAAAGTCCTGAATCCAATTGAGAATATGTGGAAAGAGCTGAAAACTGCTGTTCACAAACGCTCTCCATCCAACCTCAAAGAGCTTGAGCTGTTTTGCAAGGAAGAATGGGCAAGAATTTTAGTCTCTAGATGTGCAAAACTGATAGAGACATACCCCAAGCGACTTGCAGCTGTAATCGCAGCAAAAGGTTGCACAACAAAGTATTATTGCAAGGGGGCCGAATAATTTTGCACGCCCCACTTTTCAGTTTTATTATTACAAAAAAAGTTTAAATGATCCAATAAATTTCATTCCACTTCACAGTTATGACCCACTTGTTGATTCTTCACCAAAAATTTAAAATGTTATATCTTTTTGTTTGAAGCTTGAAATGTGGCAAAAGCTTGAAAAGTTCCAGGAGGCTGAATACTTTCGCAAGGCACTGTATATAACTAACAGCAGTGCCCCACAGAAGATTGCATACACATCCAAGACATACCTGTGTGCACTTTGTGTCTGTATTCCATGTCCAGAAAAAGCACTTTTATTCTGCAGGAAAACAGCTCTCAAGTGCCCAGCTGAAAGTGAAACTAAAAACAGCTTTCTCTCCTGACTCGATTTCTAACAGCTATATCTTCTGATATACTGGATATAATGCTGTGATGTGATGTCATTTGGTATCATTTTAAAGCTCAGAATGTCAGAACCATTTTTCTATCTGCTACCAATCCTAAGATATGAGCAGCTAAAGCAGCCCTTCCCTCTTCAGTCTGGTTTGTTTTGAGCACTTGCAGCAGCAGAGCCGGGCACTTGGGAGCTGTTTTCCTGCAGAATAAAAGTGCTATACCCTGGATATGGAATACAGACACATAGTGCACATGGGTATGTCTGGGATGTGTCTGCAATCTTCTGTGGGGCAATGCTGTTAGTTAAGCACAGAGCGACTAATAGGTTTTTTTGCCACTAATACACGCAACAAAGGGCTGTAATTTTCCCACTTCAGCACAGAGCGTCTACTACGTTTCTTTGCACCACTAATAAACGCCAGAAGGCTTGACAATAAATAACTTTGGCGTTGTATGCTAACTAAAACTTTTTTTTTGCCACTGATGCACGCTATAAAGGGCTGTAATTTTCCCCCTTCAGCACAGAGCGACTAATACGTTTTTTTGCACCACTAAGGGCTCGTTCACATCACCGTTAGGGATTCCGTCCAGGCTTTCCGTTATAACATCGTTATAATGGAAAGAAACAGAATCCCTAGGACGGACATCAAAACAGACACCTTTAAGAGGCATTCTGTTTTGATTCCTCATAATAGAAGCCTATGGGAAAGCATAACGGATCCGTCTGGATGCCGTTATGCTGGACGGAAATCAAAGTCCTGTCGACAGAACTTTGGTCTCCGTCCAGCATAACGGCATCCAGACGGATCCATTATGCTTTCCCATAGGCTTCTATTATGATGGATCAAAACGGAATGCCTCTTAAAGGTGTCCGTTTTGATGTTCATCCTAGGGATTCCGTTTCTTTCCGTTATAATGATGTTATAACGGAAAGCCTGAACGGAATCCCTAACGGTGATGTGAATGCACCCTAATAAACGAAAGAAGGTTTGACAATAAATAACTTCGGTGGTGTACTCCAAATAAAACTTTTTTTTTGCCACTAATGCACTCTACAAAGGGCTGTAATTTTCCCACTTGAGCAAAGAGCGTCTACTACATTTCTTTGCACCACTAATAAATGCCGGAAGATTTGACAATAAATGACTTTGGCACTGTACGCCAAATAAAACTTTTTTTTTACCACTAATACACTCTACAAAGGGCTGTAATTTTCCTCCTTCAGCACAGAGTGACAAATGCATTTTTTGCACCACTAATAAACGCCGGAAGGTTTGACAATAAATAACTTTGGCGCTGTACGCCAACTTAAACTTTTTTTGCCACTAATACACGCTACAAAGGGCTGCAATTTTCCCACTTCAGCACAGAGCGTGTACTACGCTTCTTTGCACCACTAATAAACACCAGAAGGTTTGACAATAACTTTGCCGCTGTACACCAAATAAAACTTTTTGTTGCCACTAATACACGCTACAAAGGGCTGTCATTTTCCCACTTCACCACACAACATCTAATAAGCCCTTTCTGTTTTCCAACACTAAAACAGCAAAAAAGGGCTTTAGTAAATGTAACTACAGCGCACAAGGGTTAATAACACTCCAATAATCGGAATTACAGAGGCAAACCTGTAATGAGCAGCTGTAATATGGCAATTTTGAACCCCAGTCACTGCACCAAGGTGTAATACGATTTTTCCTATTACCCTGTCTCTAAATACCCCTATTGAACCCTGTTCTGCTTCAATACTTCCCTCCCTATCCTTTCCCTACACTTCTATTGAGCAATATATACGTTTGATGAGTTTTTCTACCACTTTCCCTAGCACCTGCAAACGTCTCTCCCTGCACTAAGTTCAGTGGAGAATGGCAGAATCTAAGATGGCTGAGGCTATTTATAGGGCTGTGACATCACAGGGCTGGCTGGCTGCTGATTTGCTGCATGCATGGCATTGTGGATGATCCCTCCTTCCCACAGTTCCTTGCTCCATGTCCTAACACGTGCAGCCTCCATTTTAGGGAAAAAATAGCGATTTGCTACCATGAATTGTCTGGAAATTCAGATTCGGTGTAAATCAAATAATTCCTAAAATTTGGATCGAATTCCACTTTGTCAGCTTCGATTCGCTAATTCTCTAATCTTATGGATGAAAATGTTACAGTTCTGCTGAAAACCAAAACCCTAAAGCCACAGAATGTAGTTGGGTTGTGATTTACTACAGGTATCCCCAACAAGTTCACAGTTTGGGGAGGTAAGTGGCAGATAAAATTTTATTTTATTAAATGTAAAGCAGTAGTGGTAGTGGCTGTAGTGGGGATAAAAGAGCAAGGGATGGACCTGAGTTTACTGGTTATCAAATAATGCTGCTATTCAAGGGGTTGTGAACCTTTTTGAGAGGTGTTTAGCAAAACCCCCTCCTGGTCAGACCTGGAAGGGAAGCATACATACCTGCTTCCCGGTGCTCCCCAGCCTCGGCTGCTCTACTGGGTTCCATGGTAAGCATCTTGTTTGATGCCACTACAGCCAGTAATTAGTGACCTGCTTTCTTTGTGTCATGACAGATGATCACGTGATGCAAGAGGAGCAGGTCACTAAAGTGGCATCAAAAAGTTTACATCCAGGGAGCACAGAGGAACAGCCAACTCTATGGAGTATAGCAGTGGGGAGCCAGCGCTGTGAAGCAGGTAAGTATGCTTCCCTTCCCAGATGTGCCCAGGAGATTGGGGTTGCCACCTTCTCTCATGGTGCACTTCCCTTTAACTTTCTTTCAGTATGTGACATTACTAATGTTTAAGCTTGTAATTGTTACTAAGGCTCAGTAATATCCAAAGAAATGATGCAATAAATGCAAAATGAAAAAACAGAGTATTGTATATTGATGACACGAAATACAACTCTATAACACTCGTTACACCATGTATATATGCGCATAATATTGAATACGAAATCTCCATACTGTTGGCATGTAATATTATATAATAATATGATATACAACACTTTAACATCAAGCTAATGTATTCTAAATATTTGGATAAAAAAGCCTAAAATAAATATTGTCTTTATATGTATATGAATTATTAATAAATAATTTAGATTTCTCTGCGGGTTCTACATGCCCCAGAACAGTGATATGACCTGGCTGCATTCATTGAAGTCAGGAAATCCAATAATGTTGCTAATTAGACCAGAGCTGTGATAGCCAAGCTTCGTTCTTCTGTAAGATGCTTTAGCCGACTTAACCTCTGCAAATGAAATGAGAATAGAAAAAGGCTTAATAACAGTTTATTTTAAGTTGTCAAGCACTAAGAACAGTTGATAACCTTTCCGACAACCTATTCTCCCATGAGGGGACTGTGAGCATTTAGTGCATAAACATGTAATTAAAGTATTAATATGAACAGATGCCTCCAGAAAGACTGCAGTGGAGGCACATCTTGGTTCTAACAGATGCCATTCATTAATACAGCATGAACAAACTCAAAACACAGATGAGATTTGTTTCATTTGAATTACTTTTTCTGATCATTGAAATTTGGTATTTCAAAAAAAGAAAAAATATGAAAAAAAAGAAAAAAATATTTTGAATTAAAAAAAAATGTAAACAATAAGTTCCAGGATTTTTTCTTAATGTACAACTTTTTTGCTTCCTAGAAAAGATGTTTGCTTCTTTATAGGCAACTTGTCACCACGAAAACGTGAATAAATCTGCAAGCAGCGTGTTACAGGACAGGAAGAGCTGAGTAGAATGATTATGGGAAAAATGAGGTATAACTTGCATTGTAACTTGTACTGATTTTTTTCCCACAAAACTATATATCAATCTGCTCAGCTCCTCCTTCTCTCTTAGGCCCCTTTCACACGAGCGTGACGGATTAGGTCCGGATGCGTTCAGGGAAACTCGTACCATTTTGCAAGCAAGTTCAGTCAGTTTTGTCTGCGATTGCGTTCAGTTGTTCAGTTTTTTCTGCATGGGTGCAATGCGTTTTAATGCGTTTTTCACGCGCGTGATAATAACCTGAAGGTTTACAAACAACATCTCTTAGCAACCATCAGTGAAAAACGCATTGCATCCGCACTTGCTTCAGGATGCAATGCGTTTTTCACTGAAGCCCCATTTACTTCTATGGGGCCAGGGCTGCGTGAAAAACGCAGAATATAGAACATGGTGCGTTTTTTCACGCAACGCAGAAGTGATGCATAAAAAAAAAAACGCTCATGTACACAGACACATTGAAATGAATGGGTCAGGATTCAGTGCGGGTGCTATGCGTTCATGTCATGCATTGCACCCGCGCGGAAAACTCACTCGTGTGAAAGGGGCCTTATATGCTGTCTGCAGATTAATTCACATTTTCATTGTAACAGTTTCCCTTTAAATGTAGTCATATGCTTCAAGTTTTCAGAATCCATCTACTTTCTTACTCACTGATGCCTCTACTATGGATGGACATTTCCAGCATTCATTGTCTTACAATATCTTAAATAAAAGCCTTTAACTATATGTGAAGGGTGAAGTGAAGGGTCCTGTCTGATATTTAACTGATAAAATGTTATAACACATTGAATAACACTGTGCATGGCATAGATAACTAACGTGTGCGCAGTGCTATGCGCACTGTTATGGAAGCTGCTGATGAAGGTGATGGGTCACCTTATGGGACCAGAGAACTGTGTAATCAGGGATCCAAATATACTCTACATAAGGGAGCTTTCTAGCTCAGTGTTGCTGATGAGCTTATTACAGAATATTAAGTTGATGAAAATGCTGTTTCAAACACAATTGTAAAAAAAATAATGGCCAAGGACCATGCAATTGAGACCTTGGTTTCATTTATCACTCCCCTCATTCACAGAGCCATAACTTTTTTATTTTTCTGTTCACATAGCTTTATGAGTGCTTGTCTTTTGCGGGACAAGGTATATTTTATAATGGCATTATTTAATATTGCATGTGATGTAGTGGGGAGCTGTAAAAAAAATTCCAAATGGGGTGGGATTAGGAACAAAATGCAATTCTGCCACAGTTTTCTCTATTTATTTTAAGTCATTCCCTATAATAGATCTGTTATATATGTAGCCAAGCTAAAATTGACTCTGATAACTCTGATAAGACATATCATACTGTTATCTTGTGCCATATTTTGACAAAAGCCATTGAAATACATTAAAAGAGTTAGTTAACCTTTTTGTGCCATTTTTTACTTAACACTAGGGATTAGCGAACTTTTGAAAAGTTCGGTTCGGCGAATTTTCTTGAAGTTCGGATTCGTACGAACCAAACCTAAAACGAACCTTGCTATAACGGCTGAATAATTGCTGCAACAATAATGGGAGTCTGGTAGGGTATAGTTTCGTTTACTTGCAGTTGCTATTACAATGAAAAAAGTAGAAAAAATCAAAGTGACTTCAAAAACGGCGACGCAAAATATACGCATATTTGAGAATTTAAACTAATGCGTACGCTAATGCGAACATTCCTACTCAAGTAACGAGCATACAGTGTAGTGTTGTCAAAGGTACGTTACTTAACTGAATATGTACGCATTAGCGTACAAATACACTGTGTCTGCGAACATTCCTACTCAAGTAACGAACATACAGTGTAGCGTTGTTAAAAGTACGCTACTTAACGGAATACGTACGCATTAGCGTACAAATACACTGTGTCTGCGAACATTCCTACTCAAGTAACGAATATACAGTGTAGCGTTGTTAAAAGTACGCTACTTAACAGAATACGTACGCATTAGCGTACATTCTCAATAAATATGCGTATATTTGGCGTCGCCGTTATTTTCACCAGATTCGTTACGAACTTTATCAAAATTCGGTTCAGTGACGAACCGAACTTTTGGGAAAGTTCGTAACGAATCTGGTTCGTTACGGTTCGGTTCGCTCATCCCTACTTAACACGTTAACCATCAAGTTTAGCTAGGCTGCATCTGTACCCTTATTCTCCAGGTCCACACTTGTATAGTTTTTCTTGTTTTAATATTGCAAAAAAAATTCAAATGTTAAAAAAAAAATTTCTTTCATCGCCATACGTGTTTTCTGACCCCAATAACTTTTTTGTAGTTATGTGTACAGAGGTGTATGAGGGCTTATTTTTTGAGGGACAATTTGTACTTTTCATTGAAATTGTGATACTGTGATTAAGTGGGCTAAAAAAAGTTTCAAAAGTTTAAAAGGTTTTAAAAAATATATTATTTTTTTTAAAATCTAAAAATTTAAATTACCCCCTAGAATAAAAAAATAAACAATAAAAAATAAACATCAGGGACATCTCCATGTCCAAAAATGCCCTGTCTATTAAAATCTAAAAATATTTATTCCATACTGCGAATGGCATAATGGAAAAAAATATCAAAATGGTTGATTCACCATTTTTTCATTTAACAGAATTTTTTAAATAAAATGTTATCGAAAAGTCACACTCACTCCAAAATAGTATCAATAAAAACTACAGATTGTTTGTCAAAAAATGAGCACCCTCACAGCTTTGTAGACATACGTACCGTATTTTTCGCTTTACAAGATGCACCCGATGAAAAGACGCACCCCAGGTTTAAGGGGAGGAAGAAAAAATATTTTTCATCATCCTTAGATCAGACACCACATAAATATCAGGACATCACATCTGACCCCCTTATCAGGACATCACATCAGCCCTCCATGTCAGATCCCCATCAGGCCTCAGATCAGCCCACATTGTAAGACCCACATCAGACCTCAGATCAGCCCACTCAGATCCCCATCAGACCTCAGATCAGCCCACTCAGACCCCCATCAGACCTCAGATCAGCCAACTCAGACCCCCATCAGACCTTTATGTTAGACCCAGTCATACCTCAGATCAGATTAAAATAAAAAACCTTCTCTTACCTGTCCTGCGCCGCGGCTCCTCTCCAACTCCGGCAGAAGCCGCGCTCGCCGTCTTTCTGACCTGCGCTGCTCTGTCACCTGACTGGTCAGACAAGACACAAGAAAACCTATACAAATGTGGCATTTTTGTAATCCTATTGACCCAAATAATGATGTTTTACTGTATAGAGAACACCGTAGGGACAAACCCCACAAAACTGGCAGAATTGCACTTTTTTTTCCAAATTCCACCTGCTTCCCACTAAATTGTATGCCATATCAAAACAAAAAACAAACAAAAAAAAAAAAAAACTGTACTCAAGGACTGAAACAAAATAATTATACTTTTTAGCTCCATGCAGCTCCGGTCCTCCGTGCTGCATCTGCTGTGTCCATCTTCTGGTCCCCGCACTATTTTCTCTCAGCGGTGCAAAGGCATGGTTCAGCAGTGAAGTGCTGCTTGTGACCACATCACCGTTGAAGCCAGTCACTGGCTGAAGCGTTGTACATGTGGCTTTTTTCCATGCACTGCCAGATGTAAACAGTACGGGGACTGGAAGATGGAAACAGTGGAGGCTGAGCGGATGACTGGAGGGTCGGGGGTGCGGGTAAGTATGAATCCTCTGTGTCAGGGGCACTTGCTAAAAAATAATTAAGTGAAAACCTCTTTAAATACTAATATTTATCTAGATCAAACTGGACTGCATTTAAAGTAGACTCAAAAAAAACAAGGCCTCATGTGAATATACCAAAAAAAATTATGCAGGGAGGCAAAAACAAATGAAAAATAAAAATCCGTAGGCTACTCTATTTCATTTCTGGCAAACATCATAAACTTCATGGCATTGACACCTCAAGTAATACTTTTTAAGAATGACCTCACGTCACGAGGGTAGAAAAGAAGGATCCAAAGCCTCTATACAAGCGCCCCTCGAGACAGAACACCGATGGACTGAGTGGACAGGGGCACCCAAGAGAGACTCTAACGAAGAAGAATCCAGACCTTCCCTGAAGGCGCAGAGAGCCTAGAAACCGAACCGATATGCAACACTAGCCGTAGACTGATAAGTACTGGGGACAATACTGAGGGCTATTTTTCTTGATTAACCTTTTTAATTTTTATTTCTTGTAGCTTTTAAATGCCATATATTTTATATTCAGGGACATAACAGAGCCAGATAGTGCTCCATATAGGATATCTGGTAGTAATAGTTAGTTCAAATATATGGGACCTGAGACACGGGTATCCATCATGAGGTATTAGAAAGAGGAGGGGAGGAGGGGGTTGAATAGGCCTCAGACCAGAAAAAAGCAAAGTCCAGAGTAAGGTAAGGAGTAAGGGGGAAGGTGTTTAACACTAACGTACTTCCCAGTGCTTTGATGTTGTTTACACCGTTTATAGTTTTGTTTGATTTTGTCAAGGTTTCTAATGTTTTTTTTTTTTTTAACCTTTCTGAGTCTGACCCACAGCTCAAAGAATCGCAAGCTGAGGTTAAACAGCATTCCCAGGGAAAGAATAGGGTGGACCGTATTACGTATGCAACCCACATGAGTATAGTATCATTGATATCACAACCTATAATGCATATAGTCACCTGGAATGTTAAAGGGCTCCGCTCCCCAGAAAAGCGGATGATGGTCCTACGCCACTTACAGAGGCTAAAAGCAGACATTGCACTACTACAGGAGACGCACTTGGGAGAAGGGGAATAGAGAAGAATGTGCAGGCTATGGGTGGGCACAGCTTACGGCTCCCGGCCCAAGGCAGGACAGCTGGGGTCATTACGTTGATACACAGGTCATTGCCCCACAAAATATTATCTGTGTCGCCAAATGAGGAGGGTCGAATGTTACACATCACCATAGACACACGTGTGGCCTGTTGGATGTATTCAATGTTTATGGCCTAAATAATGACAACAAGGATTTTTTAATGAAACTAGGGACTCGTCTGGTGACACAGACACCTGGAGTTAATGTAGTGGGAGGAAACTTTAATTCTGTTGTGGATCAGGATACTGACAGGAACCGAGATCCAAAGACACAAAAGCAATCACACAAATAAAGTCAAGATAGCGTTTTGGGTCCACTTCTAGACACCACGTGATTAACAGATGTGTGGAGGTATCTTCACCCGGAGGGGAGGGAATATTCCTACTACTCACATGCACATGCATCATGGTAAAGAATTGACTACATATTTCTGCAACACTCTTTGTTGTCCAGAGTCGTATCTTCCGAACTGAACAATATGGTTATCTCTGACCATTCCCCAGTAACAGTGACGTTGGCAGAAATTCAGAGGAAAGGAAGCAATATACTATGGAGATTCCCAGCCCATTTGGCTAAAAATGAAGATTTTGCCTTACTTCTTAAGGGTATGGTGGGAGGAATATGACATGGACAACATGGAACACAAAAAAAAAGCTGACTTATTTTGGGACACTGCAAAAGCTGTCCTACAGGGCAGGATTATCTCCTGTGTATCAGGGGGGAAAAAGAAATGTGGAATAAATATTTACAATCCAGCCAGGCATTAGGTCGTGCTTACTCTGATTATGTAAGCTCCCCCTCCTCTGCCCACCTCCAGAAATGGAAGGAAGCACAACAATCCTTTAACAGATGGGCAGCGGAGAGGGAAAACTATTATAGAAATGAATGGGAGGCCACCTTATATAGAAATGGAAACAAGTCTGGAAAACTATTAGCGAACCTTTCCAAAGATAAACCCCCAGTGATCCACATTGGGGCTTTGGATGATGAGAGAGGTAACATAACAACAGACCCAAAAACCATAAATAAAATCTAAGAAGACTTCTACAAGAATCTATACACTGATGACTCTGACATTATACCAGAGCAAATGATTTGAGATCAAATCTCTCTTCCTGTGGTGTCTCGAGAACAATTGGACTACTTAAATGCACCAATAACAGACAAAGAGGTATTGGGAGTTATTAGATCCCTAAAGAACTGTAAGGCACCCTGCCCAGATGGGCTCTTGGGAGAATTCTATAAAATATTAAAAGACCGAATAGGAAACACCTTGACCACAGTATATAATACTGCCCTAGGAGAGGGAGGACTCCCACAGTCCTCCTCTTTAGCATATATAAAACTTCTGCTCAAACCTAGAAAAGACTCGCTACAACCAGGCTCATATAGGCTTACTTCTTTAATTAATGTGGACGCAAAGATACTATCAAAAATAATGGCTGATAGATTGGAAACCTTCATGCCCACATTGATCAGTCCAGCGCAGGTGGGTTTTAACCAGGGCAGAGCGGCGGTAACCAATATTCACACCGTACTAGCAGTCCTGGATAGAGTACAGCACCAGCCCCGCCAGGGAGAGACACAGGCTCTGATGACGTTAGATGCAGAGAAAGCTTTTGACAATGTCAGATGGAACTGGCTGGGGCTGGTGTTGGACAAGATGGGATTTGAGGGGTCTTTCCGCACGCTATTATTCAATATCTACAGATGCCCATAGGCAAAGGTACACACGCGTGAGTTCCTGTCGACCTCATTTGTACTCCAGAAGGGGACAAGACAGGGATTCCCTCTGTCACCCCTGTTATTCAATATTGCAATTAAACCCCTGGCCCATTATTTGCAGACATCTGAGATTTTAAGGGGTATTAGGGTGGGGAACAAGGAGGTTAAAATAGCCCTATTTGCCGACAATGTCATTTTATTTCTAGACAACCCTCTACCCTGCCTCCCTATACAATCTAAACTATAAGCCCTTATTAGAATGGATATTTAGAGATCTGAGAAGGTGGGCCCAACTTCCCTCCATTTAGTGTGGGAGATGTCACCTAATTAAAATGTCCTGCTTTGCCAGACTTCTTTACCCCCTACAAACGATCCCGATACTGCTAAAACATAAAGATGTATCTGCTTTAAACTCACACTTCACTTCATTCATATGGTCTGGAAAAGGACCTAGAATAGCTTTAGACAAACTTATGAGACCCAAAACTGAGAGAGGAGTCAACTTCCCAAATATAAGAGGATATAATTGGGCATGTCTATTACGTCATATCTTAGATTGGAAAAGGGATATAGGCTTTTATTCTAACATTTGCTTAGAGAAAAGTATGGCCAGCCCATGGGACCTGATGGCCTTAGTACATTCTCAACTAGCTAGTCTCCCCACCCAGGTGAAACAATCCACTCTTCTTAGGGACACACTTATTACGTGGAAAGTGACACGGAAGCTGTTTAACCTATCATACTAGTGCTCACATTTATCTTTATGGGGATCACCAGATTTTCGAGAGGGAATGACAAGCCGACTATATAAAAGTTGGAAAGCAAAAGAAATAAACAAAGTAGGGGACCTACTTCATGGAAAGGATTCTAGGTGGCTGACATTAGAGGAATTACCCAACAAATATAACCTACCAACAAGTCATGTATTATTGTAAGAGGAAACTGAGAGATATATCCAGAGAAGCCTCCTCCAACGCCTTCGACAGTTTCCTCACATCCAATAACAGGCACACCATATGAAATATATATTCTTTCCTCAGATCCAAGTTACATTCAGGTGGTATCCATTCAGTTTATAAAGGATGGGCAAAACAGCTAAAAGAAGCAGAGGTAGGACAAGATATTCTGAGTGGTTAGGTGAATTTTAGAAAAAGATATACTGTCTGAGAGTTGTAGGGAGACTCAATTAAAGATTATACACAGAGCAATATATGCCTTTGATTTACCACCCAGAGCCTCAAACTAGATAGACTAACAAATTTTCCCAAGTGCAATGAACCTAAATCAGATTCGTATCATGGGCTTTGGAGCTGCCCTAAATTAAAGGTGTTCTGGGAAGACACTCACTCTCTAATCAGGAGGTCAAGCAGGTTTCAAAAATCCCATGAACCACAAGGTGGCACTGTTCCATTTTAGTGGAGGAGGAAGTAATCCCTCTGCTGGAGAAGGTACTCATTTACCACCGGTAGCACACACCATACTTATGGCAGCAAAAAAATGTATCTTAGCGGAATGTTTGTCCACACAGATACCAAACATCAATTAAGTCATAACAAACGTGGATAGAACGATTGATAACTATTAAGAACAAAGAATGCCATGCAAATAGATTTTTTTTTAAAAATGGAGACCCTTTATACTTCACTACTGTGATGATGGGGAAAAGGTACAAATAATCGATCCCTTCAGATTAACTAAGTGGTATCTGTTGGAAGACCTAAAGGGCATTCTAGGGAAACTAAAGGGAAGTACCAGATAAAGGGCTTGGGAAACAAAATATCTATAAAATAAATAAAATAACATTTTTACAGTTATACATAGATGGTTGTATACGGGACCCATGACATACATGTACGTGATGGATGACCGTCACTTAAGGACCCATGACGTACATGAACGTGTCATGGTGATCGGACGGGTGCCAGAGCTGCGCTCGCCCGATGAGCGGCAGTGGTCCGGCAGTCACAGATAGCCGGACCCCTGCTGCATTTGCCTGCATCAGTGAAAACACCAATGCGGGCGTATTAACCCCTTGTATGCCGCGGTGAAAGCTAACCGCATCATGCACGGGGTTTGCGGAGGGTACGGATACCCTGCGCATCTTCATCGGGTCCCCGTACTGCAGTGACGGGGACCCGATGTCACAGAAAGCTGCCCCGATGCCCTCCGTGAGATGCTGGGTCTCACAGGCGTGCTGTCAGTGTACAAGCTGACAGCGAATGTATTTCAATACACGATGTATGCACAATGCAGAGGGGATCAGACCCCAAGAAGTCCCAGAGTGGGACAAAAATAAAAAGTGTTTTCCATAATAAAATAAATAAATAAAGTTTCACGTAAAAAACACGCCCTTTCCCAAAATAAAACACATAAAATTGTAAAAAAAAATTGAAAAAATAAATAAAAACAGACCTATATGGTATCGACGCGTCCGTAAAGACCGGCTCCATAAAAATATCACATGACCTAACCCCTCAGGTGAACACCGTAAAAAAAATAAAATAAGCACTGTGCTAAAAAAAGCAATTTTTTACATCACTATAAGTGCAACACCAAGTGATCAAAAAAGCGTATGCCCCCCAAAATAGTACCAATCTAATCGTTAACTCATCCCAGCAAAAATGAGCCCCTACCTGAGACAATCGTCCACAAAATAAAAAAAACTATGGCTCTCAGACTATGGAGACACTAAAACATGATTTTGTTTGTTTCAAAAATGATATTATTGTGTAAAACTTAAATAAATAAAAAAAAGTAAAAAAGCAAAATAATTTTACATACCTGGTGTTAATACACACCGTATGAACAGTTAGTATACTGCTGTGTACCTTGAAATATAAAATATATAGGTCTTTTCATTGGCAACTGTACTGTGCATTCTCTTGCAAAATAATTTTATATACCTGGTGTTAATACATACCGTCTGATCTGTTAGTACACGGCTGTGTACCTCGAAATATAAAATATATAGGCCTTTTCATTGGCAACTGTACTGTGCGTTCTCTTGCAAAATAATTTTATATACCTGGTGTTAATACACACCGTCTGAAAAGTTAGTACACGGCTGTGTACCTTGAAATATAAAATATATAGGCCTTTTTATTGGCACTGTACTGTGCGTTCTCTTGCAAAATAATTTTATAATACCTGGTGTTAATACACACCGTCTGAACAGTTAGTACACGGCTGTGTACCTTGAAATATAAAATATATAGGCCTTGTCATTGGCAACTGTACTGTGCGTTCTCTTGCAAAATAATTTTATATACCTGGTGTTAATACACACCGTCTGAACAGTTAGTACACGGCTGTGTACCTTGAAATCTAAAATATATAGGCCTTTTCATTGGCAACTGTACTGTGCGTTCTCTTGCAAAATAATTTTACATACCTGGTGTTAATACACACCGTCTGAACAGTTAGTACACGGCTGTGTACCTCGAAATATAAAAATATATAGGCCTTTTCATTGGCAACTGTACTGTGCGTTCTCTTGCAAAATAATTTTATATACTGGTGTTAATACACACCGTCTGAAAGTTAGTACACGGCTGTGTACCTTGAAATATAAAATATATAGGCCTTTTCATTGGCAACTGTACTGTGCGTTCTCTTGCAAAATAATTTTATATACCTGGTGTTAATACACACCGTCTGAACAGTTAGTACATGGCTGTGTACCTTGAAATATAAAATATATAGGCCTTTTCATTGGCAACTGTACTGTGCGTTCTCTTGCAAAATAATTTTACATACCTGGTGTTAATACACACCGTCTGATCTGTTAGTACACGGCTGTGTACCTCGAAATATAAAATATATAGGCCTTTTCATTGGCAACTGTACTGTGCGTTCTCTTGCAAAATAATTTTACATACCTGGTGTTAATACACACCGTCTGATCTGTTAGTACACGGCTGTGTACCTCGAAATATAAAATATATAGGCCTTTTCATTGGCAACTGTACTGTGCGTTCTCTTGCAAAATAATTTTATATACGTGGTGTTAATACACACAGTCTGAACAGTTAGTACACGGCTGTGTACCTCGAAATATAAAACATATAGGCCTTTTCATTGGCAACTGTACTGTGCGTTCTCTTGCAAAATAATTTTATATACCTGGTGTTAATACACACCGTCTGATCTGTTAGTACACGGCTGTGTACCTCGAAATATAAAATATATAGGCCTTTTCATTGGCAACTGTACTGTGCGTTCTCTTGCAAAATAATTTTATATACCTGGTGTTAATACACACCGTCTGATCTGTTAGTACACGGCTGTGAAGGCAAAATATTGTAACCAAAAAAAAATAAAATGCGGAGGGGGGCTAGCGGAATAGGACGTGGACGAGACGGGGGGCGCGGAAATGCTGTTGGGGGCCTTGTTGAAGCCAGTGGGGATACAATGCGTGCTGGTGAGGGTCAGCCAGGATCCCGCTCATCCAGAATCCCTGCCTTTATGGGACAGTTAAGCAGGGGGCGGGTTACACCGCTGTTGAGGCCTGAGCAGGTTGAAACAGGTGGTGCAATGGATAGCCGATAGCGCTTCCACACAGTTGTCCACCAGCCAGTCATCCACACAGTCTCACTCTGACCCTCCTTCCTCCACACCTGGCCAACAGAGTCATCCCACCATTGACCCCTCCCAGGAGCTCTTTTTGGGTCCTTTTTCAGATGTGCCGGAAGAATCCCTGGAGCTAGCAGAGGAATTTGTTTGTAGTGATGCCCAAACACTTGAGTTTTCGCCATCTCCTGCTGATGTGGACCCTGAACCAGCATCTGTTATCATGAGCGATGATGATGATGAGACGCAGTTGCCATCAAGGGAGGCTGTTGGAATGTCCAGTGGGGCAGGAGGAGGAGCAGAGTGAGGAAGAGGAGGTGGTGGATGACGAAATGACCGACCCCACTTGGCCAGGGGTGATGTCCAGCGGGGAAAGCAGTGGAGAGGTGGTGGTCTGCGCAGCACCGAAAAAGGCAGCAAGAGGCAGAGGGATGTCCAGAGGCAGAGGGATGTCCAGAGGCAGAGGGATGTCCACAGGCAGAGGGATGTCCACAGGCAGAGGACAGTCCAGACAGAGAAGTGAGGCCACAGCCAGCAGGGCCGAAGCTGTTCCCGGCAGCGGGCAGTCGCGCAAAGCTCCCCCATCGAGGCCTCGTACTTCTGTGGTGTGGAGATTTTTTAATGTTTTGTGCGGATGACAAACTGAGCGGCGGTTTGCACACTCTGCCACTCAAAACTGAGTA
>ONZH01030731.1:0-21480 GCA_900303285.1 Rhinella marina | reverse complement strand
TGTATATATTTTTTTTCTTTTGCTTTAATGGTATTGAGGGTTAGGGCCATAAACATAACCAAAGTTTTTAAAGGGATTGCTCAGGATTAGCAACAGAGCCATAATTGTCCATGAGCTGTGCCTGGCATTACAGTTCATCATTTAAGTCTCTGGAACTAAGCTGCAAAACCAGATGCAGCCCATGGACAAGAGTGGGGCTGTTTCTAATCCTAAACAATATTGTTAAAGTGCACCTGTCACATTAACTCCTTCAGGACTCTAAATCTTGACCCCCAAAGACCCGGGCTCCTCATATACATTATACTTACCTGCTTCCTGGCACCCACGTCGCTCTTGATCCCCCGTACAGCCGCCACTGCATTTCCCCGTCACGCAGACCAAAACATCCGGTGACGGGGGGTGCAGTCAATAGCAGGCCGTGACAAGGGTAAGCCTCCCTACCGTCGCGACCTGATGCAGCGGCAGCTGTGCAGCGATCAGGAGCAACACAACTGCCAGGGAGCAGGTAAGTATAATCTATATAAGGGGCCCAGGCATTGGGAGTCATGTTTTAGACTTTGGATAACTCCTTTAAAGAAGAACTCCCGCAAAAAATGTTATTCTCTGACCTGTTAGAAAGGTGCATGATATAATCTGTAATGATGTCATTTTCTTATCAGTGACTGTTTCTGTGAGTAAAAACCTCTCTTCTTATTATAGCTGGGTCATGTGACCAACTCCCTGACCTCCAACTGACCCAGGACAGAAAGCCAGTAACTGCTCTATTCATTCCTATGGGAGCCTCACTTTCAGTCTCATAGGAATACATAGAGAATTAGACTTCCTGTCCACACATAAGTCTATGTGTGAGTTGGTGGGTCTAATTGCTGGTCACATGACACAGATAAGAAACTTCAGGATGATATAAGTCAAAAATGCAGACACTGGTAAGAAAATGACATTCACTACAGATTACATCATGTACATTTCTAGCAGGGAGTTCTTCTTTAAGGACCAGGCCAAATTTTGGAAATCTATCTAAATTTGGAAATTTTGGAAATGTGTCGCTTTATGTGGTAATAACATTGGAAAGCTTTTACTTCTCCAACCAATTCTGAGATTGTTTTCTCGTGACATGTCGTTATTCATGTTAGTTGCAAATTTTAGTCTATAAGTTTTACCTATCTTTATTAAAAAAACAAAAAATTTGGAAAAATTCGCAATGATCTAAATTCAAAATTTTCTATTTTTAAGCTGGATAGTGATACCTCATAAAATAGTTACTATTTAACATTCCCCATATGTCTACTTTATGTTAGCATCATTTTGTAAATGTCATTTTATTTTTAGGATGTTAGAAGGCTTAGAAGTTTTAAAAAAATTAAGCAAATTTCCAAAAACCCATTTTTTAACCACTTCAGCTCTGGGCCATTTACCCCCTTCCTGACCAGGCCTAATTTTGCAAATCTGACATGTGTCACTTCATGTGGTAATAACTTTGGAACGCTTTTACTTATCCAAGCGATTCTGAGACTGTTTTCTCGTGACACATTGTACTTCAAGTTAATGGTAAACTTGGAGTCGATAAGTTTTAATTTTATTTATAAAAAATCCAAAAGTTAACGAAAATTTGAAAAAATTCACTGTTTTCTAAATTTCAATCTCTCTGCTTTTAAGACAGATAGTGATGCCCCATAAAATACTTTTTAATTTACATTCCCCATATGTCTACTTTATGTTGGCATCATTTTGTAGTGTCATTTTATTTTTTTTAGGACAGTAGAAGGTTTAGAATTTTAGACGCAATTTTTGCAAATTTGCCAAAATCAACTTTTTTAAGGACCAGTTCAGTTCTGAAGTCAGTTTGTGGGCTTACATAATAGAAACCACCCATAAATGACCCCATTTTAGAAACTCACCCCTCAAACTATTCAAAACTGGTTTAGAAATGTTGTTAACCCTTTAAGTATTCCACAGGAATTAAAGCAAAATAGATGTGAAATTTCAAAATTTCACTTTTTTTTGCAGATTTTCCATTTTAATCATTTTTTTCCTGTAACACATCAAGGGTTAACAACAAAACAAAACTCAATATTTATTACCCGATTCTGCAGTTTGCAGAAAAACACCCCACATGTGGTCGTAAACTGTTATTTGGGGATACGCCAGGGCTCAGAAGGGGAGGAGCAGCATTTGCATTTTCTAACATGGAATTTTTTGTCATGGTTTGTAAGAGTGATAACTTTTATTAATTTTTTTGTGGACTGAGCTGCGTGAGGTCTTATTTTTTGCGGGACAAGCTGTGCTTTTTATTGGCACCATTTTGGGGTACATCCAGCTTTCTGATCACTTTTTAATCTAATATTTGGGAGGTTAACTAAAAAAAAAAAGCAGTTTAGGGGCATTTTTCTATATTTTTTTTTTACACCGTTCACTTGATGGGGTAGATCATGTGATATTTTTGTAGAGCCAGTTGTTACGGACGCAACGATATCAAATATGTCTATTTTTTATTTATTTTTTTATGTTTTACACAATAAGAGCATTTTTAGAAGAAAAATCATGTTTTTGTGTTGCAATTTTTTAAGAGCTTTTTTTTCATTTTTCGGGCTATAATCTTGTGTGGGGGCTAATTTTTTGCGGGATGAGGTGACGTTTTTATTGCTACCATTTTGGGATGCATACGACTTTTTGATTGTTTAATATTATTTTGGTTTTTTGGTAGGTGATGCGACAAAAAAAGCTGTTTTGGCTTAATTTTTATTAGATTTTTTTACGCAGTTTACTTGATGGAGTAGATCATGTGATATTTTTATAGAGCCGGTCGTTTCGGACGCCGGTGATACCAAATATGTCTATCTTATTTATTTTATTTTATTTGTAACTTTTTTTAATGAAGTATTTGGGGGGAAATTATTTTTTTTATATATATGTGATATTTTTTTTGTTTTTATAATACTCTATTTTTTTATTTATTTATTTATTTTTTTACACTTTGTGTCCCCCATAAGGTCATACAAGACCTCAGGGGGACATTTAACTTCACTTATTTATTTATTTATTTATTTTTTTACACTTGATTTCTCCTGTAACTGGGGCTGACATAGTAGCCCCAGTTACAGGGGGAAATACCATCCCCAGGAGGCTGTACCAGCATAATACTAATGCTGTACAGCCGGCAGTGCAGGGGCGGTGATCGGGTCTATGAGAGACCCGGGCAGCTCCTGCACCTCCTCCCGGCCCCGGCGAATCACTTGACCCATCGGGCACGGGAACAGGTAAGCGCGACGTAGCGTGTGTATACAGCGATCTAGAAGGCAGGGACCCCCTGGGGAACCGTCCCTGCCTTCTCTTTGGGGGTACCCTGCTGTCACTGACCAAGCAGGTACCCCACTGTGCAAGCCTGCACGATTAGCGTGCAAGCTGCGTAATCTCTGGACGTTTTAGAGAACGGCCAATTTCAGAGAGGTGAGATAACCACTTCCCGGACGTTTATAGGTCAACGGGCGGACGGGCGAAGTGGGTTTAAAGTACCAATTCCGTTTTTGAAGTCACTTTGTGGGGTACTATAATAGAAAACTACTTCAATAAATGCCCCCATTTTAGAAACCACACCCCCTGTGTAAAAACTGTGGTGTCCCACACGAATTTAAGGAATATAAAAGAGACACTTCAAAATGTCACTGTGTTTTGCAAATTTTTCAAACCAATTTTCCTGTAAAACAACAAGGTTTTACAACCAAACAAACCTCAATATTTATTACCCCGATTCTCTTATGTGGTCGTAAACTGCTGTGTGGCTACACCGCAGGGCTCAGAAGGGAAGGAGCACCATATGGCTTTTAGAGGGCAGATTTTGCTGGGATAGCTTTTGGATGCCATGTTACATTTGAAGAGACCCTGAGGTACCCCTAGAAAGGAAACCACCAAAAAGTGTCCCCATTTTGGAAACTACAACCCTCAAGGCATTCATTGAAGAGTGTGATGAGTGTATTGACCCAACAAGCGTTTCATAGAATTTAGAAACACTTGGCTGTAAAAATGAAACATTTTTCAATAAAACGTTGCTTCAGTCCCAATTTTTTCATCTTCACAAGAGGTAAGAGGAGAAAATGCACCCCCCATAACTTATTATGCATTTTTCCTCAATATGGAAACACCCCCAAACTACTGTTTGGGGACAAGTTAGCATTCAGAAGGGAAGGAGTGACATTTGGATTTTCTATCATGGAATTTGCCTAAATTGTTTTTAGGGGCCATAACTTTTTTTATTTATTTTTTGTTGTTGACTGTTTGAGGGCTGTTTTTTGCAGGAGAAGCTGTAAGTTTTTTTTTTATACCATGTTGGGGTACATATGACTTTTTTGATCACTTTTTATACCATTTACTGGGAGGTGAGGTGGACAAAAATTCTGTAAGTGTTTTAAATTTTTATTCTTTATGGGGGTTCTCCATGTAGCATATATGATACGATAACTTTATGCTTTGGGTCGATACATTTATAGCGATACCACAGTTATACAGTTTTTTTTCATGTTTTACTAATTTTTCAGTGTAAAATCAGAGCGGAGCTCTCTATAGCACATTTGTACTGGAGTAGCAATGTGCTACTGAGAGCCTTGAGCTGAATGGGCTCAGGCAGGAGCTTGCTCCGCTCAGCTAAATCCTGGCATAACACATCTGAACAGAGTAAAGGGTACCAATGTGCCGTGACAGAATTTGACCGTGACACCTAAAGGGTTAAATGGCCCAGATCAGCGATTCTGCCAATCTTATGAAAGCTGAGCTCCTGCTCTTCGCTGCATGGGAGACCCATGCAGCATTTATTCTAGGCCGCTGTGAAAACATAGCGTTCTAGGATAATGTCCATTAATGGCCACCGTAGAAACATGTATCGGCGGTCATTAAGGGGTTAAATATAGCAATAGTATAGCATTGCACATGAACAAAAATAACAAGAATGGGAACAAGTACTCTTGTTATTACAGTTATCCTGCAGTGTATTCTTTTTTATGACAGGTGTGGCTTATAAGCACAATATGCCCAGCTTTAGAAATAAGATGCCATTGTCTCAGAGCACTCTTCTCATTTATTAAACTCATAGGAGGAACATCAGTTCAGCACAGATGATGAATCCTCTGGAGACTATAGTAATTGTGAGATTGGATTTAGAACTTGCACCATACAAAATGAAGAGGAAGAAAACAACAAAGGTTTGGATTTAATAACTAGATTCATAACTGCTAAAAGTGGGTGCTTAAAACCTTCAGAATTTTCTATATTTCTTGTTGAAATTTGACCTAAAACGTCATGGCCGGCAGTCTTAAAAGTAGATAAATATAAACAAATCAAATAAATGCGTCAAACATATTCAAAGATTCTTTTATTTAATTGATTTAAGGAAAATAAAGAAAATCCAATATCATATTTGACATCTGTAAAGAGTAGCAAAATATGTATGTGAACCTTTAGGATTAGCAGATAATTTGAAAGTGAAATATACAGTCAGGTGTTTTCAAATCAGTAGAATGAAAATGGGAAGTCAATTTAGGGTGCATTCACATCACCGTTTAGCAAAAACAAGGATTCCTGTTCAGGCTTTCCGTACTATAAAACATTGTTAATAACGGAAAGAAACGGAATCCCTAGGCGGACATCAAAACGGACACCTTTTTGCGGTACCACGGAAGCACACCGTAGTGCTTCCATGGTGTTCTGATCCGTGCCTCCGCTCCGCATCTCCCGGATCGCGGACCCATTGAAGTGAATGGGTCCGCGATCCGTGATGCGGGCTGCACACGGCCGGTGCCCGTTTATTGCGGACCCGCCGTATGCGGCCCGCAGCACGGGCACGGCCGGCACACGTTCGTGTGCATGAGCCCTTAGGTTTAGCCCATAGTCAAACTGGTTAGTTAGCACAGTGGGTCCACACCCACTGCCCGTTATACTCTCCCCACAAGTGGTCGATTAAGAAACAGTACTCCAACATCAAGGCGTGTAATAGTCAGTGAGGAAACTAAGGTAAGCTCTTAGTAATTACAGGCCTTTCTCACATTATTTAGCGTTGATGGTCATGAGTCCACCAGCAGGAGGATACTAAACTATACTAAAGGAGAAAGCCTCTGCTCTCCAAAAAGAACATTTTTGTCCTGCAGTTTGCTAAAGATCATCTAGACAAACCAGAAGGTTTCTGGAACAATGTTTTGTGGATGGATGAGACCAAAATAGAACTTTTTGGTTTAAATGAGGAGCACTATGTTTGGAGAAAGGAAAACACTGCATTTCCAGCTTAAAAACATCACCCCATCTGTGAATATGGTGGTGGTGGTAGTATCATGGTTTGGGCCTGTTTTGCTGCATTTGGGCCAGGATGGCTTGCCATCATTGAAGGAACAATGAATTCTGAATTATACCAGGAAATTCTAAAGGAAAGTATCAGGATATCTGTCCGTGAGCTGAATCTCAAGGTTGTGCAGCAAGGCAACGATCCAAAGCACTCAAGTCGTTCTACCAAAGAATGGTTAAGAAAGAATAAAGTTAAAGGGGAAGATTTTTCAGAATTGGTGTAAGGAAAATGGCAACGAATTACATTGATCCTTTCATTTTCCTGATTGGTTGCTGATCTGATTGGTTGCTATGGGCAACTAAACCAGTTTTCTTTTGCAGCAGTTTGATAAATCTCCCCAGAAGTTTAGGAATAACAAAGGCAAATTGCAGACCTTAATCCAATAGAAATGTAGTGGAAGACCTGATGAGAGCGGTAAATGAGGTACTGAAAGCAAAGGTTCACATATTTTTGCCACTCACAGTCATGTAATATTGGATCATTTTCCACTTATGCATCCCTGACTTTTCGTTTCCCTCTTCTGTTTTTTTTTTCTTTATTTTTGAAATTAATTACCTCCATTTCTGGATCAGGGTAAGCATTACCAGTGTCAACCTTTTAGGTCTCCCAGACATCCACCTTCATAATATTATAGACTTTTTGAGGGTGTATGAGATGTCATTGCAACATTTGGTTGGTTTTTATACATATTTATTCTGTCCAAATTTTGGAACTAAAGTTTGTTCAGATATTCCATATATTGATTAGTATATGTAAATAGAAAAAATCAGTGAAACACTGGACAAAAACTGAAAATGCAGCTATAGCCTGAATAGAAAGACCCCAAATCTGACGATTGGAAGATCCATGAGTGTCAGATCCCGGTGGTTGTCATGAACAGACTAAGAGCGTGTAGTGCGCCATTCCTTATTCCTGCTTCACCTGTAGGTAATGACAACTACTGCTTGGGAACTGTATGTGCAATCAGGCTACATAAATGGCCTGCCAGAGCAGGCATCTGGATCCACCTCATATGGAACCACAAAGATGAAACCTTGAGGCTAGGGTGAAGTCCTCAAATCCAGGCAGTAGCTACACCAACAGCTTTTACCTGTAGTCTCAATGGTTCTTAAGAAAACTATTGAAGGGCAAATATAGATGTTACAAAAGAATTGTAATAACCCAACTAATTTCCTACTTTTCTACAGTTGCAGATAAAGACTGTTTATCCAATGAACTCCAGGACACCTCCAGTGTTAGTGCTAACAGAAATAAGGTGAATTTAGATTTTTTAAAAGTTAAAATAGTCCATTTCATTGTGCATAGGAAAGAAATCTATGACGCATTGTGAGGAGCCAGGGGAGGGCAGGCACAGCAAGCAGCATCGGACTCATCTCTCTCGCAGCACTGGCTCTAAAGTACTGGATGCTATCACATGAGTGACAGACCACTGAAATCAACGGCTCTGTGATTACACTATGCTGCCCACTGCGAGGACCACATACAGGATTCCCTTTAGAGGGGTTGTCCAAGTTATATTTATTGATGACCTATCCTGATATTGATATGCTTGATAAAGACTACTATGTAGGCGAAACGTAGCACTTCATTGGCATAATTTGCACGTTCATTATGGAATTCTGAAGAATAAAGCCTTTTTCGTGGAGATGCTGCCGTCAACTGTCTTTTGGAACTATCCTGAGGATAGGTCATCAATGTCAGCCGGACCCCCGCCGATCAGCCAGTGCCAGCGCTGCCTCCTCTACGTTGTTTACTTGCTCGCCGTAACATACGTAGCGGCGAGCAGGTGTAATTACACCCAAGCCGCCCCAGTCATTTCAATGAGAGGGCTCGTTCCCATACACATGTATAGGAGTGATCTGTCCCATTGAAATGAATGGGGTGGCTTGGGTGTAATTAAACAATGGAAGGGGAGGCAGTGCTGGCACGGTGCGCGCCTCCTCTTCAAACAGCTGATCGGCGGGGAATGCTGGGTGTCGGACCCCCGCCGATCTGATATTGATGCTCTATCCTGAGGATAGGTCATCAATAAATATAACTTGGATAACCCTGTTAAGTATCGAGCTGAACTAAAATGAAATGCTTCTGTGTCTTTAATCAACAGTCTAACGAATCCATCGGAGACTCTTATGACAAGGAAAGTGAGTCCAAGGAATGTTATCAACCAGATGGCATTCGTGTGCTACGGCTAAGGAAAAAACGTAAGTATTTTCTTGCTTGGTGACTTATTGTGTCCCAGTGCGAGCAAGAAATATAAAGATCTTCTCCAGCCAAAAAGCATTAACTAGAGAAGCATTTTTTTTAAGAGGGTGTTTGGGTATTTTCACACAGTGGATTTTCTATGCAGATTTTGATGCGTATTCTGCATAAAAATCTGCAGGAAAACGCTGTGTATTTCACAATTATTGGTCTGTAAATGACCTTTAGAGCTGTTTGGGCACCACTTGTGTTCTCTTGAGGTCATGCAGATGGGGAATAGCACCATTGTTTGGTTCCTGCCTGAAGTGGCCTGTAATGTACAGAACACAGGTGCTTGTTTGAAATATGTAGAATATTTTTCGCGGGACAAGACCTTTAATATCTATGGAAATCTGCCTGTTACCTTTCACTCTTAATAAAAAAAAAAGAAAGAGAACACTGCTATTAACTTCTCATATTTTTCCACAGATAAAAGAGGTTCTCCTAATGAGCTAGAAGACCTGCCAAGCACCAGTGTAGCAAGAGATGAGGTATGTTAGGATGTATGGTCAATTTTGCCCTATTTGTAAAGGTGCTGTCAAACAAACATCCTCTTTTCTAATTGAAGCCATCATGGGAATAAGCCAATTTTTGTAGATCCGGCACATATTTTTAAAAAAATGGTTCCATAATCAGTTTTTATAATTCTTTCACAGCATTTCCCAAGTGAAAATACAGATATGAGAACAGGATTTCTCAACGTTGGAGAGCAAGCTCCCAAAATGATGGATTCTGCCTGTTCGAATCCACAAAAGATGGCTCAGAAAGGCTTAGATTTGACTGGCCAGAACATTGCACAGACCACAGAACAACGGAAGCAGAAACTGCAGGAGACTCTGCTTGAAGTCCTGTATCAGTTAATTGATGAGGTTTTGGCAGGTACATATTTTTGTCCTTACATATTTGACACACAGGACATGCAGAGGAAAATTATAATGTACCCTTTTATATAGAGCTCGCTCTGCTCTGCTTAGAATGTGTCTCATGGCATATGCCTGAAACATCAAGGGACACACATATTTCAAGTTTTTTTTCTCAGGACTCTCTTATTGATAGTTCTTCCTTAAAGGGTTTTCAGGATTTTGATACTGATGGCCTATCTTGTTGCCATGAAGGATAGGTGATTGCTACAGGTAAATGCAGCTTTCACCACCTGTAACAAGCGGGTCGTTATCTGGAAGGACCTGTTCATTCTTGATAATTGCCTGATGTTTTGGACAGCATAAAGGGGACTTTAATCTACTCATGAGAAGCAGATACTTACTAACACTGGTGCACCATGTGAGCAGAACGTCTCCTCTGTGGTGCATGCACCAGATATGACAACCTGCTGAGCTGATGATCTGGCATATGCTAAAAATGTTAACAAGTCTGTCCAAGTAGAAAAGGGACAAAACTGAATCTCATCACAAATCTGGGCCTCCATCCATCTTTCCAGACATATATGTTGGAAAAAGTGCCACAGAGGCTGTGCACATATGCCATACATGTTCAGGAATACAACTGGACACACTGTTAACATGTATACAATTTATTCTTGTGATGCTGGGAGTTTTAGGTGACATTCATAGACTATGCCATTATTAGTAACCCTGACACATAATTTTTACATATTTCAGGTGGTAGTTCAAGAGTTTGCTTCCTGCACAGGACTGGGTAAGCACATCCTTCATTGTCTACGGGACCATCTATACACTCTTCAGTGAAAAAAATGCAAGAAGGACCTTTCCAAATACATAGTACTGTCAACTGTGGTTTCTCTGAAATGGAGATCAATCCATTCTATGCAGCGAGTCAGACACCTCCTAAATCCGTTTCAAAGTATGCATACCTCCATGTAGGGTAGGTGTTCATGAACGAGACCCATACCTTTCTTGTGAAAAGCTGGTCCTCTAGTCCTCAGAAATGTTTTTCATTTTTATGCAAATATTTTCTGTCCCCCCCCCCCCCCCGGCTTCCCCTGCGTCATTGCTACCGGCTCTGGAACCTCAGGGACTGTCTGTGTAATAAGAGGAGGCGGAACTGGGGGGCATTATGGCGGTGCTTCCACAGTACACGAAAACCTTATTGGTATAACAATAAAAAGAAGCATTTCTCGGGATTAGAGGACCAGGTTTTTATAAGATATGTATGGTTATATTTCAGGGCATCTACCCTACATCGTCTTAGGCTTACATTGAAACAACTATGGAGGTTACAGACTCCCTTCAAAGGGGTATTCCAGTTATAAAAAGTTTTCCCTTGTACACTAGAGGATAACTGTTAGCTTGATGGTGATTATATCGGTCTAGGGTCCCCTGTTTGAATGGAGCAGTGGTCGAGCATGCTCAGTACTTCGCCATTCAAACTCCAGATAGTCAAGAGGTGTAGAGAGAGGAGTCCTGGAGTCCTCTACTTAAATGTGTACACTTCTGTGTCCTCCTATCAATTGCATGGGCAGTTTGCAGGTGCATGATTGGAACTCTGCAGGTGGTCCAAGATGACAGTCTCTTTAAACTGTAATTCCTGGCCAGTAGTCTGCATGTATCCATAGCTAACTCAGTTCCTAACTAAATGTTTACCACACCATAAATTACATTTCTTATCTTTTGAAGCATTCTGAAGAATCTGAGTAAATCTATACTAAGCAGCATACCAAACATATATGCAGAGGAACAGATTATTTGGTACTTGGATCAACTTGCTGAACTTCTAACTTCTGAAGTACGCCCACTAGACCTGACACCAGATGCTCTACAGTCTAAGGCACTATATCTACTAAAAAATAAAGTCCAAGGTACGTTGCATCAGGAATATGGGTTAAAGATTACTTCCCCCCTCATTAACGTACTTATATTTTTACCTTCAGTCAAGAGAAATTCTTAGTTATATGAATTCATGGGAAGATTAATCTATACGGTTTTGTCAAGCTCTTGAGTGTCCTGCTTAGTTATGCAGCAACACGGGGAGGTATGTTGGGCATTTTGCTTCTCTGCCAGTTTCCCAAAAAGAGAGTAATAATAACTAATAATATTATAACTTGACAGTAGAGGATAAGCCAAGGACTTATAATTACTTTTCTTTAATTTGGGGGACGAGGAACCTTATACTGCATCTTTGCTGATCCTAATAATTGAACTCTTGCAGGACTGCTGAATCCTTTTGTCAGGTTCTTTGTCAAGACGCTGATTATGGAGAATTTGAAGACATCCCACCAGGCTCTGAAAGACCCATTGGCAAACAAAGAGACTATATATGTGAGGAACTTTACATACAGTACTAGAACCAGATGTAATGTGCATGGTTAATGTGATCCCAGTGTTCATTTACTGCCCGGCTCATAACTTTTTATAATCTTTGCTTTCAAATTGGCTCATTATATGGAATATATCTAAAACTCTACCCCAGACCATGTTATATACTTAAACATTAACTAAAAGCATTTAATTCAGTAGCTCTGTTCACTTCTTATGGCTCCTTTACACTGCTCCATGGAGCAGACGATTGACAGAAAGGAAGCATTCCTCCCCCGACAATCGCCTTCTCATTAATCTCCTCCACAGTATGGTAATGCCATCACTTGCCCCCATACAGAATCATGTTTGCCAGCAGCAGAATGCTGTTTAGACACCACCATCTACTGACGACAAATGATAATTTAGGTAACTGCATGAAAGATCCTATTACCTGATAAACGAGCGTTTTGCTTGTTCATTGGGTAATCGGTGGCACCTTTTAAACATACAAACACTTGTTGGCAATAATCTGCCCGAATATCTGGCAGTATTAACTGGCCTTGAGGCTAAACAATCTAAAAAGGTCGTTCCTGATACATAAATGAGATGTCTTAGCCAAATGGTTTGCTCTTTTGACAGTATTTTACGAGGCTAAGGAAATCTTGTGTCCAAGTCAGAAAATACTCAAAGAAGAAATTCAGACTCATGGCTTTGGTAGCATATGTTTCTATAATACTAAACTGGGCATGTATGCATGTAGATCTGACATTATCGCTTGAAGTCTAGGTAGTTTTGTGACTTATTACTGTTCTTTGGCTGTGAAACTGCCAGGGTTGCAGTAGCATGGAGGCATATTGTTCCTTGCACTCCTTTCTTCATACATGTAACGTGAGGAATTAGTTGCTGGTCCAGAATATGGCGGTGTAGGCAGAGACAGCAGAGGCAGCAGGTCTTGGATGCAGTCTAAGGCTTCATTCACACGTCCATATGTTCATTTCCGTATCTTATCCGCATTTTTGCGGATAAGATGCGGAACCATACGGACCCATTCATTTTTCCATAGGAGAAAAAAAAATGCGGAATGCATACCATGTGCATTCCGCATCCGTATATTACGGAAGTTCTCCCGCAAAAAAAAGGAAACATGTCCTATACTTGGCCACAAAACACGTCCGTAGCCCCATTAAAGTGAATGGGTCCGCAAAATGACGGAACACTACGGAAGACATTCCGTATGTCTTCCGTTCCATTTTTATACGGACACTGAATACACACGGTAGTGTGAATGAAGCCTAAGGCTTCATTCACACGTCCGTATGTGTTTTCCGTTCCGTTTTTGTGGATCCGCAATATACGGATGACGTTCCGTATGTCATCCGTGTTTCCGTTTTTTGGCGGATCCATTGTAACAATGCCTATCCTTGTCAGCAAAACGGACAAGAATAGGACATGTTCTATCTTTTTTGCGAAACGGAATGTATACGGAGTACCTTCCGTTTTTTTTGCGGACCCATTGAAATGAATGGTTCCGCATACGGTCCGCAAAAAAACAGAACGGACACGGAAACAAAATACGGACGTGTAAATGAAGCCTAAGGCCCCATTCACACGACCGTATGTTCATTTCCGTATCTTATCCGTATTTTTGCGGATAAGATGCGGAACCATACGGACCCATTCATTTTTCCATAGGAGAAAAAAAAATGCGGAATGCACACCGCGTGCATTCCGCATCTGTATATTACGGAAGTTCTCCCGCAAAAAAAAGGAAACATGTCCTATACTTGGCCGCAAAACACGTCCGTAGCCCCATTACAGTCAATGGGTCCGCAAAATTACGGAACACTACGGAAGACTTTCTGTATGTCTTCCGTTCCGTTTTTATACGGATCACGGAATACATATGGTCGTGTGAATGGAGCCTAACAAGAAGAGGGTATGGTACACTTGAATACGGTACAAGAGGTTCAGGATGCCATCCAACGTAGTGGTATTTCAGTAATCACTCTGTTTCTAGCCACCATTCTCGGTGCTTGCTCGCTAATAACTACAGCTTCCCATGAAACCGGTGACTTCTGTTTGGCCCTCTTTTCCTGCAATGTACACCTCGGAACGCTGGGCCACACTGCTTAGGTCCTCTCCCAGGAGGAAAAATCTGGAATTCACTAGATCAATCCTAGAGCCCAGCCAATTACGTCACACTATCAAAAATGATGTAGTGCCCAACTGGTGCCCTGGAGTAGTAACCCACCCCACATTAACTGGCTGAAACCTTTCGACCCTACGTTGGCTGGCTTCCTTCCCCCCACCATTACAATATAAAAGTCTATTTAAAGAGGCTCTGTCACTAGGTTGTAACCTATGTATTTAAATACATAGGTTACAAGACCTAGTGACAAACTTTAAAATCATACCTGTCATGCAGAGTTCTGCGCAGCGGTTGCGTAGATATTTAACTTAGAAAACATATGCAAATGAGCCACCGGAGCACCGGGGGGCAGCCTCTTTCCTCTGGAGCACCGCTCCATCACCACCCCCCGGGCCCGAGGCACGTCCCCTCGCTATTGGCACGCCCAGTACCCTATTTGATAGACAGCGCTAGACTTACGAGTCTAGCGCTGAAATCCCGCACATGCGTGTTTGCTACTGCGCATGCTCCAGTGGATATTTTAAGACGCATGCGCGGGATTTCAGCGCTAGACTCGTAAGTCTAGCTCTGTCTATCAAATAGGGTACTGGGCGTGCCAATAGCGAGGGGACGTGCCTCAGGCCCGGGGGGGCGGTGATGGAGCGGTGCTCCAGAGGAAAGAGGCCGCCCCCCGGTGCTCTGATGGCTCATTTGCATATGTTTTCTAAGTTAAATATCTACGCAACCGCTGCGCAGAACTCTGCATGACAGGTATGATTTTAAAGTTTGTCACTAGGTCTTGTAACCTATGTATTTAAATACATAGGTTACAACCTAGTGACAGAGCCTCTTTAAAGGGAACCTGTCAGCTCTGAAACACCCTCAAAACTAGAGTAAGCGGTGTGTAGTGTAAGTGACGTCGAGTCTGGTTATGTAATTTTTATCTTCATACTCACTTCCATTCCGACGCTGTGCTCCCACAAACCTGCAGTAAAATGCACTCAGTGGACTCCGGTGCTCACTCACATAATGGAGACGACTCAAAGACGAGTCCTCTCAATGCATTTTACTGCTGGTTTGTGGGAGCACAGCGTCAGAATGGAAGTGAGTATGAAGATAAAACTTACATATTCGGATTCAGCATCACTTACACTATACACCGATTATTCTAGTTCAGGAGGTGCTTCGGAGATGACAGGTTCCCTTTAACAAAGTTATCCTATGATTAATGTAAAAAATGAAAATCAGGCATAACAATCTCTTCTATCAAAACTAGAACCAATCTTGTACATGGATCCAGAGATCTCTTCATTCATTACTCCAACTGCACTGTTGCATTTTTTTTCATGCTGGCAGCTTGGGAGGTGTTCTTTATTAGGGGCATGTCCTTACTCAAGGGATATGCCTTTTTTACTACAGCTCTCTCCCTGTATGTGTCACAGATATTAACAGAAGATATGGCTGGTGGCAGTTGATGATGAAATGGAGCATGTGTGACCGCCTTTGTGAGGTGGACAGAGAGATTAGTAATACAAAAAACAGCAGGTGGCGCTAGACAGATACAATTCATTGAATAACTCAGCGGCTATACTAAATTTATATTTACATCCAATTACAAAAGTATTCAGAGCCAGGTTTTAAAAATGTAGAATATTTTTGTGGGAGTGGCCCTTTAACAAATATATGTATAGACCCATCAGCAACTCCGATTACATTCCCACACCTTTACATACAGAAGTGAATAACTGCAAGCTAGGTTGTGACATAAAAGACTATTGTAGCTCTATACCAGTACACATCACCTCCTGCTTGGCTGCCCTATTTCCATTTAGGCACTGCTTATTGGAGCATGCTATCTGTATGCCATAGTACACGAAGACATAGGACATACTTTTAGGTTTTGCTGTGCTATAAGTGTCATACTTGTGCATTGACTTTCTGTTGTGTTTTTTTTCCCCCTCCATTTTCAGGGGCTTCTAGAGGATCTTACAAAGATCATCACTAATGAAGACAGAACTTTAAATCCCTAAAAAGACATTGAGTGGAAGCATTCTATAAAGTATTCCTCCTTGGAATACCTTGGGGACGTCTCAGCTGACTAAACAATTTACATTTCATGTTTACGTGCATTAATGCGATAAGGCGTTATTGTTGCTCTATTGACTATTTTGCAGACATAAAGTACAAAGTCTATTTTAGGGACAGATACATATTTAGTACTAATTTATGGGTGTAAAGAAATAAATCTTTTATATCGGCAAAGTACTTTTGTTTCTGCTTGTGTTAGCTTAAAAGTCACTGAACCCGTCCATATTGACAGTGAAGTCCCTCCCCAGTCCCCATTGAAATAAACATGGTGTAAAAAAGAAAAAAGAATGTTCGGTCAATAGCTGACTCGTGTATGGCCGGCTTAAATGGGTTGTCCAGGAATAAATATTTTTTCCTGATGCCGGTTTTCTGCCTCTGCTCCACTCTGGCTCTTGGGTGTCCATCTTCCGGTCCCTGGATTGTTTACTTTGCCCAGGAGAGCCGTAACTACCATAGCGGCAGACCATGTGACTGCTATGGGGCCCAGGGCAAAAGGGGGCCCAGTCTTAGTTGGGATTATCTCCTCTTCTACTGGAGGTGAAAACTTGGTCAGGACTCTACCTTCTAAAGGAACTTTTAGCAAATGAGGCAGTGGAACAATGTCCCAAGGGCCATTGAAAACTATTTAGGCAGAAACCCTTCTGTCCTGTTTCGGGGGCTCTGGTTTGATCCTTGCTATGAGTCCCTTACTTCTCTATGTACGCTACCCTTAGCATGTTATAACCACCTGCTCAAATCAATGATGACCAGGGGCGGATTAGCCATAGTCCCTACAGGGAAATTTCCCGGTGGGCCGATGCCCAGGGTCCACCCAAGCTCTCCTGATGGCTGCAAGTCAAGTATATAATCTGATGCTCAACAGCCGTAGTTGCCCCCCTGAACTGTATTACCATCCTCATGACGGTAATACAGTTGAATACTGTGGAGAGGGCCACAGTATTTTGTGCTGCACTAAGGTATTGCAAGGCCTGTCTACTTCTGTTGTCCCTGCCTTCTTATGTTGTCCTGTCTTCTATCAATTTAGTCCTGCCTACAACATGGGGCCACTTTTCGTTTTTTTCCGGCTCTGGTGGTGACACAAGTTTTCTGTTAGCCTTTTTTTTTCAGCCATACTACCTCTGACTGCTCAGCCACCGATACAGATCAATTACAGACAGAAAGATGGACCTAAATAGAAGTCTGTTCATTTCTTTGTTTTTTTTAAATCGCCATAGGGAAAACATGGTACCAATTAGTGAGGAGCGTAACGCTTCATACCGCTACGTACAAATCCGATTCATTCATCACAGTAATTTACCTGTGGTAGAAGGACTGTCCCTCTACTGCTGGAAAATTGCATTTTTCCCTATGCGATCAGAATAAAATGGTAAATCGTAATCTTGTCCATGCATCAATACTGTGAGTAGCGGCACATTCACGAAGATACTCTTTAAAAAATTTGAACCTGGATTCATAATTGATTGAGGCGCCCCACAATTCAAGGTTCAGGTTGAGATTTGTTCACGAGACTCGTGGCCATTTTATTCTGACAGTCCCTCTACCACAGGTAAATGGATTGGATTTATATGCAGTGGTACGGACTGATTAGCTCAACACTAGTACCAATATAAAAGTCAATAGAACACGAATAGTGTTGAGCAAACTTGCAATTTGCAAGTTCAGCGTTCAGGTAATCTAAGAATTCCAATAACGAACACAGTGTCTTTGTTGTTAGACCTCAAGATTGTCCATTAACTTATCCCAGTTAGGCAGTCTCACGGGATTAATTTGCAATACCACCTACTGTTCAAACATAGCTTTACACTATTTGCGAGTCTCACTGGGCAATCCGTATATTAAATAGAACGTTGCGCTATTCGTGCTTCTTACCGACACCTCAGTGCACGAACCCCCACTTTCGGCAGTTGCGGTAGGTCACTCCGGTTAGTAAGATCTTTCCCCGGTTGGCGGAGTCACTGTGGCTTGTAGTCCGCTCTCTCTCCCCACGCTTGTGCTGGCACAACGTGCGCATGCGTACTTGGGATTCCAGAACGCCAAGTTGCAATCTTTTGTTATTTTGGATGTATCGTTCTTTCAACAGAATAATCCTTTTGGTCACTGTGACTTGGTCTTCAAAGTACCGCTATATTAAATAATATGTCAGACATGTTTCGAAACTATATTCGTTTCTTCCTCAGTGGCAACATATATTTTAAAATGAGGGACGAACTGCTCCTTAAATAGAGCTGTTTGTAATACCTAAACCCTGGACAGCGAATTACCACTGGATTCTCAAATTGTGTGTTAAAAAATTGTCTCAATTACTCCAAATACATTCCTTCAAATATCAATATATTACACATGCATATCATATACATAAGAAAAAAGAAGGGATCTGTTTTGTTCTGGTCAGTTATGTCCTGAATCCAGAATTTCCGTAGCTCTGGTCCTATAAAGGAGAAGAACGACGGAAACAACAACGCTGATGTGAACTCAGCCTTAGGGATTGCGGTCCGCAATGCATGGGCACCGACTGTGGGGCTTTCGCATGTGGATCACGGACCCATTCACTTCAATGGGGTCCACAATCCGCATCCGACTGTCTGCACCGCAAAAAAATAGAACAAGTTCTATGCGGTGTGGAGGCACAGACAGAAACACCACGGAAGCACTCTGTAGTGCTTCCGTGGGGTTCCGATCCGTTCCTCCGTTCTGAACCGCATCTCCGTGATTGCAGACCCATTCAAGTGAATGGGTCCGCAATCCGTGATGTGGGCTGCACGCGGCCGGTGCCCGTATATTGCAGACCCGCTGTATGCAGGCTGCAGGTGTGAACAAGCCCTTACCCAATGGCAATCAGATAAGTATGGTTGTTTTTTTTCAACATGACCAGTGGGAAACTCTTCTTTAGACACCTGCACAACTCGCATTGGCAGTAAGAAATATTTCACGGCTTGTGTTTCTTCTAAAAAGCAACTTCTAAACGGAAAAGTCCAGAGAAGCTGTAAATTCTCATGTATTTCACTGGTAAAAAGTAGTGACTGATCCTGCCGTAACTGATTGACAGTGAATTCCACTTTCAAATATCTTCACAGCAGAGTGACATGTCAGAAAATGCTATTTATGGAGGGTCCCAGCCAGTCCTAAATTAAAGGGGTTTCCAGAAACATGAAAGAAAATGTACCATCAGCTTGGCCATATGGAAATCGAAATGCCTTAAAGCAGGGGTGCCCAACCTGTGGCTCTCCAGCTGTTGCAAAACTACAACTCCCAACATGCCCAGACATCCTACAGCTATCAGCCTACAGCAGGGCATGCTGGGAGTTGTAGCTTTACAACAGCTGGAGAGCCGCAGGTTGAGTATCCCTGCCTTAAAGGAAATGTGTCACTAAATTTTTTTCTGCCAGTTAAAACCAGATAGCAACATGTATCCCTTTTTTCTAATATGGTTTTATTTTCTGATTACAGATTTCTTTAGTCTATTTCCTGAACATGATTATGGGGGCGGCCATCTTTCCTGAGCTGTTTTAACAGCATTTAGAAAGCATTTAAAAAATTGCTTTACGGCAGCTCCATAGGCCATAGACACAATGGTCAGAAGGGACCTCATTGACTTCTATGGGAGAGTTTTCTAGACCTGCTGTGTGATATGTGCAGAGTTCATTGTACAAAGAAAGAATAGATAAGTTCTGACATCTATTGTGAATGGTGGATCCTGTCTTATCTGTACACAAAGGTGACAGGCAGGTTTAGAATGACAGATAAGCAGGTAACTGCAGTAAAGTGATCTGTACTGACCAGGGGAGCACCCAGGAATTTTTTCTAGGGGGGGTCTGAAAAAGGAAAAAGGGTGTGGCTTCTTGTGGGTGGGGCTATTTTTCTCCACGCCCACATACATTAAAGACATAGTAGCAGTGTAAAGTTGCGGCGCGCATAGCGCGCCGCGGCGAAATAGGCCCCGCCCATTGTTATAAGCCCCTCCCATATCTAATAGACCACTCCCAACAAACACTACAGCTGAAATGATATGGTTGAGGCCCAGTTCTATACATCATATGGAGAGGGGAGGACGTGTCCTGGCTGCACTGCCTGCTTCACATTATACAATATACAACAGCAGGCTACAGCCAGGAAGATCCTCCACTCTCCTCCCTCCCCAGATCCTGCTCCAGGCCTGAGCGTCCCCCCCGACCATCTGCCACCTGCCTGTGCCCTGCTAACCCCTTTGGTCATCCTCACCCAGCTCTGAATCCTCCTTCTGTAAATGGCAGAGGGAGGAGCCGGAGCATCGCCTCTCCTACACAGCGCCCCATACCTCGTACATCCAGTGGTGTCTGCTCTGTTTGTAGACGTTCTCTTTCTTCATCTTCTCCATTTGGACCAGACCGCCATGAAGATTTTTCAGCCATCTCTCGTCTCTGCAGAAATACAAACAGACATTAGTTTCCCACATTTCCATCATCTTTACATCTTCTGAACACCTCATCCTGCCACCCCCAATACTGTGCCCGCTGTGCTCCCCCAATACTATACTGCAGAAACTGTCCCCTGAAAAATACTACTACCACACAGATAGTGCCCCTACAACAGTTATTGGCACACAGTGCTCTAAAAAATAACTGCACCTACACTAATGATATTATGCCAGGGTGCCCCCCAAAAGTAACAGTGCTCCCCAAAATCCCACCAATAGAAATAATTATCTGCTAGACCACACTTAGTAGTAATGATGTCCCCATAGTGCCCATACTAGACATCATGTTCCCCATAGCCCCCAGTAGTAGTAAAGCTCACAATAATACCACAGCTTAGTGCCCGCAGTTGAGCTAATATCCCAATAATGTATACCAGTATAAAATACCCCTATATAGAGCCCCAGTAAATGCCCTCATAGTGCTCCTCTCCCCCATAGTGTTCCCCATAATATGCCAGTAAAAAATGCCCCTTCTTACTGCCCCATCACATGCCCCTATAGTGCTCCTCTCCCCCATAGTGTTCCCCATAATATGCCCCTTCTTACTGCCCCATCACATGCCCCTATAGTGCTCCTCTCCCCCATAATGTGCCAGTAAAAATTGCCCACTTAGTGCCAGATGGCATAGTGCCCCCCTATAAATACCAGTATAAAATTCCCCTTTAGAGCCACCAGATGCCCCCATAGTGTCTGCAAATGATGCCCCTATAGTGCTGCTCTCCCCTATAGTACTCCAATAATGTGCCAGAAAAAAATTACCCCTTGTGCCAGATGCCATAGTGCCCCCCATAATGTGGCAGTAAAAATGACTCTTTAGAGCCACCAGATGCCCCCAAATGAGGCCTATAGTGCCACCACATGCCCATAGTGCCAATCTCCTCTATCGTGCCCCCTATAATGTGCCAGTAAACAAAATGCCCCTTTAGAGCCACCAGATGCCCCCATAGTGCCCCCAAATTATCCAATATAGTGCCAAATGCCAGTAAGGAAATGGCACAGTACAGGGCAGGAGGGCACGTCAGGGACAGGAGGC